>CM023453.1:78397832-78560796 GCA_013339765.2 Haemaphysalis longicornis
GTTGAATAGAAATTTACCAAACCTTGAGTGTGTCTAATACAGTGTCCTCATGCGAATAACTGCAAATAAAAAAGAACAAACAAGAAAGACAAACTAGAAATGCCAGCAAAAAAAAGGCAACGCTTGCGGAAACAGCGGCGTAAGTATGCTGATTACTAGGGAATTCGCGTAAGTTATGTACCTTTTCTTCTCGGCTTCAACGATATACTATATCTGCACGCCAAACACTGAAGAATTGCTTTGACGTGTTCATAACTTGCCGGGAGATGTGTTCATTCTGCTCAAACTGGGATGCGCACGAATGCAAACAGGCACCATAATCAACTGGGTGACCCTGGTGGAAACATAAACTTTCATGGTACAAGGAATAAAAAGTATGTTACAAAGTGCACCTTAGGCACAAAAAACCACCTGGAAATAATACGAAATATAAAAGGATTATCAGAGAATGGGCTCACAGGTCAGTCGCAAATGAGTGGCAATTGATTTTAGAACTGTTCACGCAGATACTCGACCTTTCGACTGCTTAGTGCAACAAAAGAGTGGCTTGCATGATGTCTTTCCCACTTTGGCAGCATGGCGAAAGTTTTCAAGACCTTTTCGCGTGAGAACACGTTTTAAAAGCAGCTAATCCCGATCTGGTGTGTTCGAAAAACAGTTTTTTGGTTCGGCATCGCGATTGTTAGTAGTAGTATTAGTATTAGTAAAGAAGATTTATTAAGCTGGTGCAGTGGGAGTGCTTCCCCATTCTAGGAATCCATGTGACGAGCGGACAGCCTTCGCTCTGGAAGCTAAAAGTGCTGGATCCAGACGACTGCTGGACGACAGGTTCCTCAACAGCTCATGGGTGGGGATGGGATGGAAGAGCGTGGGAGGTTGCGGTTGTGCTTGCACTCTGTTGTGAGATAAAATTGAGCGGCAGGTTGTAAACCGAACGCGATTGTCACGATTGCTTGTTGTCATTGCCATTCGTCGCGATTGCGATTGCCATTCGTCACGATTGCTAGTGGTTCTGGGAAGTTTATCAGGGGCGTGCGGCTTTTCTACCACCTAAAGAGTGTAAGTGTTCTTAGCTAAAATAGCCTTTTACTTAGCACCAAAAAAATTTCTAGGTGCTTCTTTACCAGCTATCCTTGTTCAAACTAATAACTAGTCACATCCACCATCCTCCTGTTTAATTTTGGTGATGTGGACTTCTTACCCAGTAAACATTTGTTTGCACTTCGAACACTGATTCCATCTTCAAGCTGGCAGGTTTTCACTTAAATAACACACCGGTTATACGGATTATTACTTTTTCTAAGGCGTTCACATGCTGACCTCACAGGTCTATCTAAATCACCTGACCAGTTGCACGTAAGACAATAAGCGGTTGCTACGAGTTGCGAAAACTGGTTAACACTCCAACGTAGACGCTTGCTGCAGCTAAATGCGCATAGTATGATCATTTATCTCTCTACTGGAGCATTTGGCCACACGTGTTACAACCCTGTGTTGACACCCATGCACCAGACGCCGCTCGTTGGCCTTTGGTCCCTAGTCAGACGTCGATTACCGTCACGAGGACGATATCTGCTGCGTCTTGAGTCGGGCGTCTGGATCAGATTAGATGGCAGAGGTGAAGGACACTGCAGTAAAAGGGCCGTCCTAGGGAAAAGCCGGGAATGAGAACGAACGTCCGGAGGCCCAAGTTTTCTTTGTCATCGCTTTTTTGCGCGTTTCTTATCTTCAGCGTCTGCTGTCACGCGCCGGTTCCGGCAACTTACCGATAAGCCTGGTGCGTGGGTGTGCTAGCGTTTGTTGGTACGTCAGAATGGACCATTAACACTGCCACAGCAGCCAGTCAAAAACGATAAGCTGCGTTGCCTCCGTCTTCTACTCTCGCCTCCCGTCCCCTATCTAAGAAGTACGCTTTCTCTCAATAAACGACATTTACAATACCTCGTGTGGCACGTGGGCCACTTGTACCATATTTGGAAAAGATCTCGAACTGTTAGTAACGGAGTCAGTAAGAAGACAGCGAATGTACGTGAAAGGTGTTTCCCCTGTGCCAACGGCCTGGCTTGCATCCGCGCTGGTGCTTTCTCGTGAGCGGGTTCGTTGTCAGTTCGAAATTCCATTTCTGGCAAATTGTCGTCCCGTCACAACTCATTTTAACCAACGGTCTCGTAGAAACTAATTGGATGCAGCGTAGGAAATGCTTTCAGCCATAGTTCCTGTCCATTTCAGCCATATGCCTGTTTTATCGTACTCCAGTTCAGGGAAATCGAGATTTTATTGTTTTGAGCGCTATTTTTAGTCTCTTATTGTTCAACTGGCCCCTTAGCCAGCATAATGTCCAGCTGCTCTCTTTTAGTCATGTGTGTACCACCCATTACACGCAAACGTTTTCGTAATTTGTTAACAAGCTTTTTATCCCCGAACATTTTTCTAGCTGTTCCTTGTAATTGTTCCTCCCCGTTTCTTTCGGAATTATTTCGAACTTAACTACGTTCTCGCTTTTCCAATTGATCTTGTATATTTAATGTTTTGTATTACCAAAGGTATCGCCATTTTCCAAGCCTTAACTTTGGCTAGGTGCTCACCTTTTTTGTCGTCTGAAGCGACCGATTTATATCTTGCCATACGAGTGTTCACGGTAAGGGGATAGGGGGTATTTTGTGCTCTCCATTTTTTTAGCCACGTGAATTGAGCGTTAGTCGGTTTGTGACATGTGTTCTGGTTCTTTTCGTCTGAATACGTCAAAGTGTTCCGTTGGGCGAGTTGGTAGTTCATTGTAAAGAATTGAACAGCGCGGATCGAAACAAAAACGCAGAAAGACGACGGGACAGTGCTCGTTTCGTTGTCTTTCAGTGTCTTTGTTTCGATTCGCACCGTGGCTATTCTAAACACGTCACCCAGTGGAGGTATCTAGCTAAGTCTCTTTCAAAGATAAATTGACCTGAGAGTTTTGAATGATACAGTGCGGACTTGTTTGGGGTGTTAGGTTAAATCACTCCCCCTGTCTAGAATTGGACCAAGCTGTTCTTGCGGTGCCAAAGCAAGCCTTTTGGCGGGGATTTTAGTTAGCTGCCCCGAATTACGGGTACCTCTAGAACAATAAATGTATTTCTGCCCAGCGCCGAACTATTGAAAGTGGTAGGATAAAGCTCCTGGATAACGCTTCGGTAAAACAAGGTTTCCGCAATGTTTTTCAGGCTGATAGCTAATTTTGCACCTGGTATCACGCCTCTGAAGTGCAGTTTTCATACAGTTAAAAAAAAGGGTGGCAGCACAACAATTAGGTAGTCATTTTTTTATCTAGGATAGGCAGAGTCCAACCGCCTTCTTTCTGGACTTTTGGGAGTGCGGGCATTTTATTTCTCGAGCCGATCCTCTCCCAGCCCTTTGCGAAATGGCGACAGTGCGAAACAGTGCGAAATGGCGAAGTCCGAGTGGTTTCATTACAAAAGTGTATTTCGTAAAATAACAGGTTGTATGAGGCCAAAAATAAAACCATAATGAAAGGTCACAGAGACATTTTTAAAAACAAATGCGGCGGTTTAACGCCGGTTAACCTACGTTTCTAGAGCAATAGCTCGGTTTTTGCGCTGCGAACGCACAGTGAACTTGCTTGAAGGAAGCACCTCGCTGCAGTGACTTCGGCTGAGGTTAATGGTCGCATTCGCGGTAGAAGCTGTTCTCTGGATTTCAACCTGGAGTAATAAATCTGTCGCTTTAACAAAACAGAAGTATTAGTTTTCTTGAAATAGCCTCCGTGGAGCGCTGTCACTACAGCTGATTTAATACGTTGTGGGTAAAACGATGTTCGATGAACTGGCTTCGCCGAAACGGCGTTTGATACCACGGCATTCAATGAACTTTCCTGAACCCGTAGCCGATTCCATATTTGGTTCGTGGGTTCATGTTGACGGGAGTTGGTGCGGAACAGCAGAAGAATAAAGTTAATAAATTGCGTTAGCACGAACATTTTTTCACAGTGAGGGGTGCTGGACTACATGGCTAGGCCATATAGTCAGGATGTACGTACCGGTGCACTATTCCGACTTATTCTAAGTCACAACAAATAAATGTTGGCTCTACTCGTGCAATTCACGGCAGGATTTTAATGTGACCGCAGTCAAGGAAATAACGACATGCATGGTGATGTGCAAGAAAAAACGAAGACGGCTGCGCTGAATCTTGCCTAAAACGTAAACATTTTTATATACGGTACGAAGGCCTATATAGCAAAACCGGATATTAAAATGAAAATGTCAGTTTTGCCGAGTTTGCTGACAAGCACGTACCTCACATTACAAACGTATAGCGCGTTCTATAATCCTTCCACTACAGACCTGTGGCCTTATTCAGCAAGGTATAAAGGCACGCGAGATATTACAAGAACAGACTGCAATTGTTTGTGGCTTCCTGCGTGGTTGGTTCTCCCCGAAAACCAACACGATAGGCAAGGCACAGAATCTTATGTGCAATGATATTTCGGAATCGGGAATCTGAAGCGCAACGTCAGCGTTCGTTACACATGAAGAGGTATATTGAATGCACTGAGTAAGTGGCTCATTATCTTAAACGCAGTTTTGAACTGTCACAAAGTAGGTGGGGAATAGGGGCGTACGGATGGGCCAGGCGGCGCGCAGGTAGTAGCGCCGCGCGCGGCGGGAAATCGCCCTAGAGCGGCGTACCGGGCTGCCGTGTTGCCGGTGCTGGTTTCGCCCGCTTTTGTCGAATGTCTTGGCGCTCAGAAGCGAAGTACACAAAGATGGGGATACTAAATTGACTTTTTGCATGCAGATTTGCAGTCATACACGGTCCGTAGCCTCCGGGACGTGCTCTTGCCAGGCGAAAATTACCGGCCGCTGTAAGCATGCCGCGGCTGTGTGCGCCGCGTGAATGAGGCAACTGACGAGACCTGCGTAAGCAGACCCCAGCAGTGGGGAAAACCATCGAACAAAAACCGAAGCGGGACGTGAACAAGAGCATCGCGGTCCTGTTCCTATATATTTGATTAGGAATGCATTCGCTTGACTTCCCTTTTCACCGTGGTTTCGTGATTGATTGATTATGAGGTTTAACGTGCCGACGCTACACAGACGACGAGGCGCGCCGTAGTGCAGGGTTCCATTAATTTTGACCTTATTTAACGTGCGCCGAAATTTCGAACACACGGGCGTTTTTGCTTTTAGCCTGCATCAGAAAACCGACCGCCGCGGTCGAGACGCTTGCGGCCGCGGCGTCGATGCTCGGCGATTGCTGCCGTCGACGCTCGACGATCGCGGAAGTCGACGCTCGACAATCGCGGAAGTCGGCGCTCGGGAGCGTCGACTTCCGCCTCAGTCAAGAGCAGCAAGCCCTGCTCCAAGGCTTTTCGTGGGGCATTCGTGTCTGGCGAGCCGTCGTTCTCAGACGTGTCCGACAGCACGTCCACGGGTGAAGATTCCTCGGGCGGATGTGGCGAGGTCAAATTTCGAGCAGTGGATCGACTCCGCTTTGCGCACTTGCAGTAAACGGAGGGCGCGTTTAAGTCAGTGCGAAATGTGGTCGATTCTCATTTCCATCTTACCTATCGTGTCTCTCACCGCTTACCCGCCGCTTATTGTAAACATCGCGAAACAGAGTCGGCAGGTAGGCTGGGTTGGCCTGGCTCTCGCTGCTTGCGTTGTTAACGAAGCGCCTGCTGCATATTCGTGTGTCTTTTTTTCTGGCAGCCGCGGGGAGCCATCAGAGCTATTAGAAAACAAGGTAATTTAGGGCAGGTGAGCTACTGAATCATATTAGAAAGGCGGAGATACGGTCACTCACTTTGTCGGCCGCAGAGCCGTAATCCAGGCTTCTCGGCGGTCTGTCTCGAACCACTTGCCGGGAGGGGCTCCTTTCTCTTCGTGTTTATGACGCTGTTGCAGCACTCAACCACACAAAAATATCTAGTGCCCTGTTTTTTCGCCTGAGGAGCGCTAGTTTCCATCATCGCCAAGAAGCAAGAAGCGTACGACAAGCGAATCTCCGGAAAAGCATACCCCGTGTACGTTGATGAAATGTGAGCAAAGCCTGTCATGGGGAGGAAACGGCGCTGCATCTGCGCGGCGAAACTTGAGCCATACACACATATAGGGGGGGATAATAGATAAGAATTTTAGAGGGCGTACCCACAACTACATGAGGCAGAGATGATTAGAAGGATAAGAATACGGTGAATTCGGCAGGCATTCTCATATAATGAATGGCAGCCTACCATTGTCCCCGAAGAAGAATGCGTATGACAGCTGCATCTTACCGGCACTCCCCTACGGGGCAGAAACTTGGGGGCTCACTAAGAGGGTTCAACTTAAATTGAGGACGACTCAGGGAGCAATGGAACGGAAGATGATAGAGTGTAACAGTAAGGTACAAGAAGAGAGCGGAGTGGGCCAGGGAGAAAACGCGTCTTAAGGACATTGTAGAAATTAAGAAAAAGAAATGAACGTGGCAAGGGCATGGAATGCGAAGGCAAGATAACCGTTGATCATTAAAAGGGTAACAGAGTGATTCTCTAGAGAAGGAAAGTGTGGCAGGGGGCGGCAGAAAGTTCGATGGGCAGATGAGATCAAGAAGTTTTCGGGTATAAACTGGTCGCAGTTAGCACAGGACCGGGATAATTGGAGATTAATGGGAGAGGCCTTTGTCCTGCAGATGGCGTAGATAGGATGATGATGATGATGATGATGATGATGATCCACACCCTTTTGTGAGTTCGCGATATTTGTCCGACATGAAGACTTGCTTAAACTCTATGAGTAGTCCCACAGAGATTACATTATGAAGTTTGTCGTAGCCCTGAATTGTTAATGATGTTTTCGTGTTTCTCATCCTGCCTTCGCGTTGAACAGCGAGACGTGCAACCAAGGCTACATTACATGGCTGCAGTTATCTACTCAGACTAAAACTGTCCTCAACTCTCTACTCATCCCTGGAAGATACAGTTAGCGGCATTCTCGGCATTACATGCAATATTAGGTGATTCTGAAGTTTGAAAAAACGTGGTATCATTTGAGAATTTTGCAGAAATGCATAGCGTTCATTTCCCTTTTGCAGCCAGGACGTTCCGCAAGATGTCGGCGGCTTTCACCACCCTCAGGCAGTATTGGCGGCTGGTGTACACCGTCTGTGTTCCAGTCCTCCTGCTTCCAGTGGCAGTAAGCATCGGAGGAAAGGTGCGCTTCCTTTGGATGATACGGCAAAGAAGGCGTTTAGATATTTTGAGTTGAACGCAATGAAAAAAAAAAAGCACCGGTGACATCTCTCAAGGACACCCAGAAAAGTACTGTATAGCAGGTTTAAGACGGCAAAAAAGAAGGGTTGCGGTTTTGTGAGCGTTTCTAGTTATGACGTCTAACATGTTTTTGGTGCGCGCAAATTTCACATTCCGCAAATCCCTGCTACCAAACCCTCGTAATTGGTTTGGTGGTGTGGAAAACATTGGCCATTATAGCGTGCAGCATTCATTTTAACTTACGTCACAGTCTTGTGAACTAATATGGAGCTGACATGCTACAATACAAGCCCTAAAGTATTCTTGTAAAGTTGCAAGTGCGACCCTGCAACTGACTTTCTAATAATGCCAGCCTTGTGTAGGTGCCATATACTCTAACAGATTCGCCTGATTATTATTTTAGCAAGTTGATCGCTGAGTGCAAGATGCCGCCAAATTGATGTATTTTGAAATTTGATATAATCGTATCGTGGAATCAACTTTGTTATTACAAACTGATCTTATCAATAACAAAAATCGGCGGAGTATCTTAGTGACTTCGTGAGATATATGTGCACACAAAAAAATACCTGGCAACCCTCTCGCTTGTGATTGCGTAGAAATGGGTGCGAGATATAAAGCCCCAATATTTGCGGCCAGGAATACGAAAGTTAGGCCAAGGATATTTTCTTGGGTATATAAAAACTAAAAGAAATGGCAGCATCTTCACTCCGTCGATGATGGCGAGCGCGCGGAGTACGGGGAATCGAAATGACATCCCAGTTGCGCCCCGAGTGACATCCCATTTGCGCCCCGACCGTCATTCGATTTGAGCCGTGAGTTGCACCTTGATTATTCCCTAAATAAAACTGCAACTCACGGTTCAAATCAAATTTCGCATGATTTTCGCTTGACGGTGGTGTGCGCACGGATAGACACGGACGGACATTGGGAGGTCCTAAGGTAGTCCGCACCGTTACAGGTGACGGAGTTAGCCGTTTGACTCTCGTGTACTAACTCACGGTAGTAGCCCAATGGGTAAGACAACTTACACTAACTCTGTCCGGTCTACCAGACACAGGCACGAATCCTGCCGGTGCCTGTGAGCTTTTGCAATTGCAAATGCTATGCGCACGGACGCGGACGGACATTGTGCGGTCCTAATGTGCTCCGCACCTAAAATGGCCATTTTTCGCGTCAAAATGTCTGGAGGCATGTACCGAAATGATTTTGAGCTGTTACCGAAGTATTGCCCACACGAGGTTTTTTGTTCGTCAACCTTAAGCTGCAATGACAGAATGCGTCTTGCTATTTGCGTGTAAATCCCCATGATGAAAAACATTTAGGCACTACTGTGTTATGGTATAGAGTGACGCAACCTTAATTGCAGTTTAGTGAGGCAGTTCTGAGCTTGAATACTTCTTATCAACACGCAAAATGTCGGCCAAGAAAACCCATGATCTCTTACATTAACATGGTCCAGGTGCACGTAAAGCTCCTACCACGTGAGCGAACCGGGAGAGCACTTCCCACGGGATGGTTCAATAAAGAAAACCTGCGTACTGAGGCGCAATACTGCTCCGAACTAGCGAAGTCCCATACGATGAAAAGAAAATGGGCGGCGTGCCTCGGCTACTTCGCTATGTGCATTCGTTTCAAAGCCTCTGTACATCTGGCAGCTTCAACACAACAGCGCTGCGCGAAGATAATGAAACGGTGCTTCAGTTGTACTAAAGAATAAAGCCCGAAAAAGAAACCAAACAGGAACTCTAACCTAAGGCAATACACATGTGGGCTGCAGTTCATGACCGTTAACTGTGGAGAATAAACGCTATCGGAAACTAGTAAGAAAGGTCGTATAGTTGTAATTACAGATAATTTATGCAGGAACTGTGGGCTTCTTAAGCGTACAACTATTTCAGCTGGTCCGGGTTCTGTATCCGCAGGATGTATGTTTCCCTAGGCGCGAGGTCCTTGTTGAGGTACTGAGTGTTTCAGCATTACTGAACTGTCAAAAGCTAGACCTTCAAACGAACCGTGGTAGAGGGTTTTAAATTAATTTAGACTTCCTCAGAATATTTAACGTGACTAAAATCTCGAACCATGGCCATTTTAGTTTTTACCGCCCACCAACAGAAACGGCTGTGGATATAATAGACTCCCTTAAACTCAGGAGGGTAAGTTGTGCAAGACACTGGGGCCGCCTTACAGAGGCTGCTCAAGTCGATTTCATCAGCAAATAGTGAGATATGCTTGGAGCCGTGGCCGTGGCTTCGAGAGCTGTGTCCCTGACTTCGAGTGCCGCGGCCCTGGCCCTGCGCCAGAAAACTCTGACCGCGGAGCAAAATGCCACTCTAAAACTTTCAGGTGACGTGGAAGATTCTAATATGGCAAAAGAACGCGTTTTTTTATAACAAGGATGTCGGTCACTGGGAGCTGAAAAGAAGAAGTAGCTCGGTTTCTTCCGTTTGACGCATTAAAAAACGTTTTGAGTTTCGTCTGGGTGCAATGTGGGACATGTGATTGTGAAAGGACCTGAAGTGGCAAGTCATCGTATGGGTTGCTGAAGAAACCACATGTTCCACCTGGGGAAAGAAATGCTGGTTCCTTGCTAAATACCCTTGCTAGTTGCAACTGTACAATGTCGACTAAAATAGAATGAACTGAACGTCAAAATATTTTTATCTACTGTGACGTAACTTTATTCAAGGAGGGTTTTTTTTTTCGCTCATTGCCATGAACAGCCCGTCACAAACTGGTGTTTGGATGGCAGAATACTAACCGTTCCCTTTATTTCGCGCCCCATTTCACCTCTAGGCGGGCTGGTGCGCCTACATCTTGCTTTGGATGGCGTGCTATTGGTCGGCAGAGGTGGTGCCCCTGGCGGCGACATCACTGATGCCTGTTTTCCTGTTTCCCTTTTTCGGGGTCATATCTTCACAGAGCGTCGCCACTTTCTACCTGAACGTAAGTGGTTGCTCGAGGCCTCTCACCGGTCCTGCATGCCTGCTCTTTTTCGCATATGCTCTTCGTCGCCGAATGGGCTTTGTGGGTACCAGTTTGATTTCGCAAGTGTTTGTATTCGCAGCTTGTCGGGTAAACTTGGCGCGAAAAAAAGATTCCCAATGGATGGCAATTAACGAGCTATTAAACATCAGAATTATTAAAAGCGGATCAGTTTAGGGTCTCGCAATGTCCGGTGATGATGCCCGTCATGCCAGGCGGCGATGCCCGTCATGGCAGGTGACGGTTCCCCGCTAGGCCAACAGATGGCGCTCCGCCTCGACAACCATCCAGTGAAAGATCTCGGCATGCGGCGCGCGTCCGCCTCTTTATATATATGCACCGATAAACTGCCAGACCATCCTGGGTTAGGTTCGAGTGCGTACACACCTCAGGAGTGGCGTTGTGAGTGATCCCCGCCTCTGCCGGAGGTGCCGCCATCGTGCCGAAGTTGCTAAATACCACTTCCGTAGTAAAGTGGAAAGTTACCGAACACTACCGTGAAGGGCCATGCCCCTTCGGTCTTACGCACCCTCCACCGGCCCGCCGCCTTCGAACCCTTAAGCGCGAGACACATGGACGACTGGTGCATGCGATTCGCATTCGACTGATCGTTACGATGGTCGCCACGACTAGTCGTACGCGTGAATTTGAGACACATGGTCCGATGGGCGCGTGCGATGCGTCGTCGGCGCCGCTACGTCCACTGTTTTTTTGCTCCATGGTTGCCTCCCTGTTAAGGCGAACTCAGGCCGATTTAGATATGTGCAAGAGAAGTCCGAACAGGAAAAGAAAACATTCATCAACTTGAAGTGAAAATGAATAGTGCTATTACGTTATACATTGCATTTTTATATGTTCAGTACAGCAGTGTGGGAACATCCATCCCCAATGACTCCGCTCGTCCATGCTGTAAGTGCCGCTGGCAACCTGTGTCTTCCAGGTGGAGAGAACTCTATAGCGGAGAGCGCACGGGTCGGCAGCGGCGACAGTGGAGAGCTGTTATCCATACAATACACGGAATCGCCACTGGTGCCACCTCGGGCTTTGAAAGAAACTTTCTCAGCGATGACCCACACGACGATGGCATACTGCATCTGGCTTGCCAGTCGCACGTCGTGAGCCTCCTCCGACCAGCGAACGACGCCAAAACCGGTCCTAACGATCAGTCGTAACGATCAGTCGCATGCGAATCGCATGCACCAGTCGTCCATGAGTCTCGTGCTTTACCGCGGGCTTAGAAGTGCTTCCGAGACGATGTTACGGCCGTCCAGTGAGCAATCCCGGCTCGTGCGCCGGGGCACGCGGCGCACTACCACCGGACATATATACACCGACAAACTTCCAGACCTGCGTGCTCAGCTACGAGTACGTATGCATACCGCGTGGAGTGGCGTTGTGAAACTGTCGTTAATTTTCGCTCATGGTTACTTACCTGAGACGGGTCAGTAAAGTGCCATTCAACACTTTCTTTAATTTACATTTTTAACATGGTTTTCTAGCAAAAAATACCCCGACGTCTTGTATGGGGCTATGCCACGTGGTCAAATTTTCGGTGTAAAACCGGACTGTTGAGGTTGCGGCCTATGGAAAACAATATGCAGTACAGTAAAGCGTAGAAGAAGCACCTACCAGAGGCGGACCATTTACTTCTAAGCATCCTAAAACACAATATACGCCTCGAGCTTCGCGTTCTCTGCGCCGCCTGCCGCCGCTTCTCCGCGGCTTTTAAAGGGACCCTGCAACACTTGCCATCGACTATTAGTAATGTATTTTGGGATAAAGTCTATTGTCCCAGAAATCTCCTCCCGCAAGAATTGTGAAAATCCGTTCACAATTAACGAAACTACGCGCGATGAGAAATCGCGCATAATCGTTCCCTCTCAACTCGACCGCGGACAACGCGACGAAAGCTGAGCGCTCTCTCCCGGAGAGGTGGGCGGCTCGCGGCGTTCTCTTCGGTGGCCTTTGATACATCACATGCCGGGTAGTTTTCTCCTTTTCTCCGCAACGCGGAGGGGCCTATTTCCGGTCTGGTGCCACAAAAAAGCAGGCATGGGTGCCTCTCGCAAGTGCGCTCTCGGGCTGGTAGGGCGTTTTTGAAGCAATAAACGTTTGTAGTCGAGTGGTCCCGTTGAAAGGGAAGTATTGAGCTCATCACTCAAGCTCCGCGCGCACTCAAAACACAAAAGAAACGGCAAAACTGTGCCTACAGGTTCAGGCATAGAAGAGGTTCGTACACAGCGATGACGACGCCGGAAATGGGAGAATCTAGCCGCGAAGTTGACCAGTGGACGCCGATCGGGTAGCCATGGCCTATGTGACGTCCCTTAGGCCATGCCAGGGGTTGCATAATGAGGACAACTGAAGAGAGAGCGGTTGGTTTTTCCGCATCTTTCACATCAATTTGCGCGCTCACCGCTTCACGTGCACGTGTAATATTTGGCTCAGGTATTCCTGGCAATGTAATCTAAACGTCGCGCAGGTTTACTTGCACTGATCAAAGACTGTTGCAGGGTCCCTTTAAGGGATTTGCGCTGCGTGGCTGATAGGAGTTCGTGCAGTGTTTCGGTTCTGTTTCGCTTCTTTTCGCATTTCCGCGCGCTATAAAACTTGTTATGGGGACGTCTATAAGCAAAAAGGGCGTTTTGGTCACTTAAAAAGCAGGTTGGTCTTTGTGGAGTACTCTAACGCCAACAAGAGCTACCCGGGGACGCGGTTCTGCGCGCTTCTGTCGCCGCTCTTCTGGGAGTCGGCTACGCCAGAAGCATACCACCACTGTCACCTCTGAATACGTCACGCGCAAGTGAATTCTGCTGTCGCCTCATTTAGACCTGATACTGGCACAGTGGGAGGTGTGTTTCGCTTTGAAGCGCGAACAACGAATGCGGCTTTGTTTCTAACATATACCTCGTAGAAAAAGATGATTCGGGAATGTAATTACCCAATACCTGACAATAACTTGTACCTTTTATAAGAATATAAGCCATGCGAAAATGTTAAGTATATTACAAGGCTGTGCTTCGTTAAATATGTGCCCACTCACGCCTTATAGCAAGAACCAAAGAAGCTTGATGAACTCACGGAAAAATAAATGCTGTGCAGGTCCTGAATAAACAGAATAGCTCTAACGGAAATGAAAAAGCCCAGTGCAGCTTCTGATATGCTAAAGACGTTCGTCGAAACTTAGGCCAGGTAGGACTCACCCGACCAACTATGTAGACGCGAAATGTACTGCTATTTCGCGAGACATAGGGGGGGGGGGGGGGCGGAGGGGAGGGGGACGCTGTACGTGTACAAATGCGCAGCGAAATCAAGCAATGAACGTTTTAGTAATCACACACACAAATCTCGCGTTCACTTTCCTTTTGTTTTTCGACTTCAACGAAGAGCTGATCGTTCGGCGGACGCATTTTTGGAAGTATACAGGGTAGGCAGTTCAAAAGCAATGAAAGGTGTCGTTGGACAAGTGTGGTATTTGATAAGGCCCTCTGATTTTAGTTTTCGTTTTTTTCTGCGGGTTCACTCTGCCATATGACGATGTTTCGAAGAAACGTTTAGTCGCGGACGCGGATTATATTCTAAGCCCGTCTCCGCGTTGCTCGTGTAGGATATATGTAGCAGATGAATGTTTACGGGCGCTCACCTCACGACAACACGACCCTTTGTTGTGTGCTGATCCCGGAGTATAATTCTGCATGATCCATCGTACTTTCGTTTAATGTTCGCGCAATTAAGACACACTGGCTTTGTCAATGGGGGTGATCAATATATGAGGTATGATATTGGCAAACGTAACTTGCTTTCAGGTATGAGTGCGGCGCTAGTATATGCAAGCGCACAAAACCGATTTACATCGTAGTGTATAGCCGTAGCATGAACATCTGTGGAAACGCTGGTTACGGAGACACTGTTAATAAACTTCAGGGCAGTGTAACTACAATCAGCTCCACGCATACGCCGGTTCCGCGATGCTGGCCTGTGAAACACACTTGGCGCTTATGCAGGCCGAGTGTGCACCACTAAGATCGCGTCAGAAACATTTACACTCTCGTAAGCACACCCCATTTGCGAACAGAGTGACTGCTCCACATAAACATGGATTTCCAACGCCCACAAACGTAAATCTCAGTCGTGAACATGCCCCAAAGGAGCGGCGACAGTGCGGAGCAGGGCGGAGACTCCCGCGGCTGCTTTCGAAACGGGCCGCCAGGGGGATTTCAGTGGCGCCCCTACTAGAGTTCCTGGAGCTATATACAGGAACTCTAGCCCCTACAGGCAGCGCTGGAGGCGCGTATATGCGAACCTCTAGTTCGAGTGGCCACTGCTGTCGCCATTTAGTTCCATATGTGTAAAGGCCAGGTGTCCAAAGGATTGCAGCCCGACTGGTTTAAAGATGTGGTTTCTCAAAGAGGACATTGCACGCTGCGGAAAGATGTTTCGCGTCTCCTGAGGGTTTTTTTTTTTACCCGGCACGGAGTGTGGCGCTTCCTTGTTCGCAATACGCCGTGATGTTTCTTGGTCGCAACGCATGCAAGGCCGCTTTCACCACCAGCAACCGGGGCGCCCACGCGCAGTGACACACTTCGCTCACTTTATACTCCGTACTCACGTATTCACGTACGGAATTTACCGGACGTCGCACTGCAGACAGATGAAGTGCGAGCGCGGTGAAATTGAATAGGTATTTCTCTTTTCCTCAAGGACATTGGAATCGTGATGCTCTGTTCACTCATCATGGCCGGTGCCGTGGAGACCAGTAACTTGCACAGGAGGATAGCGTTGAAATCATTGCTCGCCATCGGAACAAGCAACCTCAGGTAACGCGGCTGCGAAGAGACAAGGAACTCTTGATAAGATTAGGGAACAGCGCGGTGGAGGATCGAGAGCTCAGCACAGTTTTTTTTACACCCGCGAGGAATGCATCCAAATGGGGCAACCCTTAACCTGCAGGCGGGATGAAGAAATTCATTGTGCGTTCAGAGGTTTCTTTACCCATAGTTCCCTGTCTAGATAGATTTTGTGGTTATTCTAGTATGGGTACTAATTACCGAAACAATGTCTTGTCTCTTGCTGTGCGGGATTCTGGCGTGCTGAAAATTTATAAAAACGGAGGAGCAGATCGCAGAAAGAACTTTTACTTAGGAAAATGAAAGACTACAAAACCATAAAACTAGCGCCCTCAAAGTAATAGTCAAGTCCTCACAGAATGTCTTCCGCAGATTTCTCTAGGATTTGGTCCTGTACAAATACACTGGCACAAAAACTAGTTAACGAGTTAACTAGGCGAAGATATTGCCTAAAAATCAGATTTTTTTTGTTGCAAAAACCTGGTTGGTACATCGAACACAATGATTCAATCGGTAACGTGTATAGCAGTTTGCAGCACCATAACGCCTCAGCAGTTCGCTTTGCGTATCGCGTTCGGAGGGTGCATCCGATGGGAGGAAGTTGGGGGTCGGGGTGCTTCGTGACCTATGCACGTATAACGACGTACACGCGGGCAAATTTTTAGCTTAAGCCACGATTAGATCACATGCTGTCATGACGTACTGCAAACATTTATAAACAGCACTGCAACAAACCGCCTTCTTTTCACGCATAGGATTACGTAACCACATTCCAATAATACTCAATTTGTGAGATTGCCACCAGCAGCTTAAAATGACCTGTTTTTATTGTGCTAGCGGAATTATTTATTTTTGCACCAGTGCCGCAAAACACCGGCCGCCATTTCGTCCTCACTGTCGAGAGTACGCTTAAGCATTTTTTCTTGCCGTTTCAGGCTGCTGCTCGGTTTTATGCTAGTCACCATGTCTCTTTCGATGTGGATCCCTAACACGGCGTCCACATCCATAATGGCCCCGATCGTCATGGCGGTCGTCGATCAGATGCACACGGCCTCGAAGTCTCACCCCAAGGACGTAGAAAGTAAGCCTCACCTACATGTTATGGCGGCTGCGTGACCTCAGGATGAATGCTTTTGTGCTCGAAGGGAGCCATTATGGCAAGAAGAAAAGGAGTAGGTTGAAATGATTGAAGCCAAAAGGCATATTTGGTTTAGGAGCTGCGAGTAAGGGTGAAGTATACTCCAGTGCATTCGTGATGGGGCAGTTCTCTTCGTATGTTGTCTCTTTTTCGTGACACCCTGAGCCCTGCCAAGCTTTGCCGTTCGTGAAGGCAGCTGGGATGCTTGAGCATAAAATTCAAGCTGTTCCACTCAACGTGCGAGCTGACGGAAGTGCAGAGCAGTGATTCGCCATAATAGGTGGTAGCGCCGTTATCCGCTCACTGCTACCACCCAATGCAATTCAAATTTTCCGCCTTCACAGTGCGCGCGCACGCGGAGGTTCTGTTATTTTACGGGGCAGCCCTTTGGCGGCCGTCTCTGGGCTGAGCCGGTTGTCGGCGTAACCGAGGGTACAATGACCTGTATCGACGGGCGAAAAAAAAAAAAAAGGCCAGCGATGAAAGAAAGGAAAGGAGGAGAGTGTCGCGAAATTGGGAGGGGAAGGCGGTTCGCCGTGGCAGCGCGAGCCAGCCCTCTCCCAAGTGTGCGGAGGGGTGTGGAGGGGGCAAGTATGCTGTCTCCGAATTAGGCGTTCGAGGGCGCGACGCAGGTTAGCTAAGGGCAGGACAAATAAGTAGAATAACGCAGGCAAGTCGGTTGGTAACAACCGACGTCCCGATACAAAGGGAGGACCTCTAATCATCATCATCAACTTGGCTAAAAAGTGAGGGGGGCGTGCGCGTGACTACGATGGGCGTTCGCTTAAGACGCACTTCGTGGTCCCTTCCTGAGACGCACTTCGCGCCGCCGACGCAGAGGCTCATCATCGCTGCCGTGGAGAGAACCCACGAGTGAGTGCTGCCTCAGCGCACTGCTGTGTCGCCCAAATATCGCATTAGGAAGTATCGTAATCGCCAGCCAATTTTTTGTGCTTGCTTTTCCTCCCGCACGTGCCGGCCTTTCACTGTGACTTTTTTTTCGCTTTCTGTCGTCAAAACCAACCCCGCGAGCGTTCCGAACAAAATGAACAAGGGTGCTGCCGGTTAATGCAATATTTTGCCTCAAATGTACCAGCAGTTTTTCTTGCGCTATAAAACAACAGGGAGATGTATGACAAGCGCCAGCGGTTCACGAGTTTCGAACGGTTATGACTATTTAAACCATGTGGTTTTCGAAGCTTCTGCGGGACGCCCTACGACGGTACGCCGGGCTGTACTTGGGTCCGTTATCTGGCTGCGCCACCTGATTCCGGCAGACGCTTGACATCGAGCGTTACAGCGAGCTGCGACGACAAGACAAGCCCTTAATGTACTTAAAATAAGGAAATCAGACGCCGACAATTACAAAAAGGCACGTTCGTACACCCACTTCGAAGGCTTATACCTTAACAGCAGAGCTGTTTAAGATTTAGTTCATTACCGGAAAAAAAAATTTGCCGTGTATCTGCTCCTTTCATTGTAAATGTTGATAAAAGACGATAGTCTTTGCCGAAATTTGCGAAGTAAATGTTTCTCTTCGCTTTCCCGCTCACCTCTCATGCTGTTCCTCTTCCGTCGCGCTCTTCTCAAGGTAAACCCACTAAAGTTTTGCTCAAGTCAATTTAAATTTACCACGTTCCACTCCTCCAGGCCAAGTTCTTCGATGCCAGCGCTGCCGTACGGCGGAGACGCGGTTAATTGAGGCGCCCTACTCCAATGCTTATAGTACCGCGTTTCCCTAGTCCACGTGCTTTCCAAGCAAGCCTATCTATTGGAACCTTTCGTAACTGTTGCCGCTTGATTTCTTCAAATGCCGCAGAAGCTATAGTGGCGCGGGCGACAGGAGGTGACGGCGGAGTGAATTTTTTTGCAGTAGCTGTAGTATTTCATTTCGCAAAAATCAAGCATGTATGACTTTTTATAAAGGAACACTGCAAATATCACTTGCGTATTATTATGTCGTATAATTGCGTAATGTCTTGTTCTTGTTCAACAGCGTTGACAAGTATCAACATTACACCGGACGTAGACGGGCAGATTTAGCTGGGAATATATAAGACTATTGCGGAGGCCTTGTTTTTACTTTGGCCGGGTGGCTGAATCGGGTCACAGACAGACAGACATACAGACAGATCAACATTTCTGGCTTTAAGTAGCCGAAGAAAGACTATAGTCTTTAAAAACACAAACCAAAAAACTCCCCCCGCCTCCCCGAAGGGGATCGTGCGGAAATGCAAATGCATTGGGTGCACCGATGAGTGCGCTGCGGCAAGCAGTAATGGAGAGAGGCGTGCGCTCCACTGCATTTATATACATTTTCCGAGCGCAGCGAGCGGAGAGAGGGTACGCGGAGAGGAGAGAGAGACCCGCGCAACACCCCCGCCCCGCCCGCGAGCTCTGTCTCCCGCGGAGCTCCGCGATGCGAGTGTCCTCACACGCCCGAGCGCGCTCCTCCTCTCCACTCACTCTCCGCTACTCCGCCCGAGCTCCGCGATGCGAGTGCCCTCACACGCCCGAGCGTGCTCCTCCGCTCCTCCGCTCCCCTTGCCCTCCGCTACTCCCGCCTGAGCTACCACCTGCTCCGGTTGCTAGGCGCGCCACAGCTGTTGTTAGGGGCGAGGAGGAGCGCGGAGAGATAACACCTGCGGGCGCACGCCGACGGAGCACGACAACCCGCGACTAAGAAATGCATTCGCATTTACGACGACGACGACGACGAAGGCAGAACTACGAGGCGCGCGCTCACGTGCGCTCGCGCTGGAGGAATGCAGGCGCGCGCCGGCCAAATGCATTCGCATTTACGACGACGACGACGACGAAGGCAGAACTACGAGGCGTGCGCTCACGTGCGCTCGCGCTGGAGGAATGCAGGCGCACGCCGGCCAACGGAGCAAGACAACCCCCGGCTAATAAGTGCATTCGCATTTAAAAATACCCAGCGAACGTCAGCGTGCGCTATTGAGGAGAGCTCGGCGTCGGCCAGGCTCGCGTGGGCTCGTGCTGCTTGAGGAGCTCACAAAAATACGAATAAAAATAGCGAGAACACGTGGCACGCGCCTCGTGAGGAAGCTCGGGCGGTCGGCCAGCCGAACTGACCTTCGAGTACACTCTGCCTACCGTTCGTGGCGTGACCTCTCGCGTGCTCTTCTTCTCGCCAGTTGACTTGCGTTCGCGCGTGATGTGGGGAACGCAGACCCCGAGTTTGTGCTACAGGCTCCCAGTTCGCGAAGCCGGCTGCCACGGGTTCTACCGCGCTCTAAAGCGGTCCACTTCTGGATATGAAAGGCTGCGGACAAAATGATCCGGGCCTGCTAGTTATGGAGAGCTCTCTCACCGGCAGGTTCGGAAATCCGTGTGAGGTGCAACGGCCGTGTCTGCAACGAAGAAAGAGTGGCCGCCAGTCCTGCTGTTTATTCTCTAGCCTAGCACCACTAGGGCAAGCTGGCCAATTTTTTTCCGCGCACGGTGCGCTGCTCAATGCAAATGTTGAGAACAATTAGGTACCTGCCTTTTCACACACTCCTGGAATGCGTATGCAACCCAACCTACCACCCCACTCCACCTTCTTCTTCCCTGAGCTGTGGGAGACATTTTCGACCAGCTGTCGGCCGAAAGACTGGACTCTCTTGGTGACCTGTGCGAGGACAGCTAGGACAACACGTGGATTCCCAAACTAGGGTTTACCAAGTTTTAGCCAAAACGTTTTCTCCAAGCAACGAAAAAATGTTTCCTTCGTGTTCTACTAGATTTTAAGGCTCCCATAGTCCCACAAACTAGAGATAAAGCTGTTGGTGCTAGTACTACATCATTTATAATGAGGCAATTAGTTACGACATCTGGCAATTGAAAATGCATGTAGACCATAAAATTTTTATGGCGCAGCCCTTTGGCTGCCGCTACCTGGGTTTTGCGGCGTCGGTGTCTGTCAGTGTCCGCGTAACCGAGGGAACGAACGAAGCAGCAAAGACACAAAGAAAACGGAGAGAAGTGTCTCTCTAGGGGTGAGGAGGAGGGCGGCACGCGCGGCTATGGCGTCATCTTGCCCAAAGCGTCGCCCTCACAATCTCGCCATGCGTCGCCGCCAAAAAACGTCCTCCCCCTGACACTTTCACCACGCGCTGTTCTATTCGTCGCTAATCCAAACCACGTGATATTTGCCTGGGAGGTTCAAACACAAGACGCAGCAGAAATGCGTCGTGACCGAGAAGACTGCCGTTCGCGCTGCGCACAAATTTCCCATTAGTGAGTATAGTAATCGTCACTGTAATTTTTTCATGTTTCCCGAACGTTGAGGAGCGCAGAAGCCTACAAACAAAAACGAGCTTTGTAGGGCATATATTTGTAAAATTACAAGCTTGGGAATTAAGTTAGGACTGCGTTTTTTCAGCTTCAGCACGGCAATTTTGTATTTACTCGATCGTTTTTCTTTGTAGCGCTGAAACGCAACAATGGTGATGTCTAGCGCAATAGCCATCTTTGAAAGACAATCGAGGAGACTAGCAGTTTCGGTTACGTTCTTTTTTTCTTTAGTTTTTGGTATCTCAGACGCTGTTTGCAGCTGCATGATTGTTGTCATGTCCTAATACTGAATTGTTACACACATAGGTGCACAAACCGATACTGTCTTCTTTAAATTTTGTATAATGTTGTACGCGTAAATGTTGTATGTTTGTACTATGTTAAAATTGCATTATTTTGCCCTTCCTGCAATAATCCCGCATGGGATTGGCAGTATGAATAAATAATAAAATAAATAAAATAATATGCGACAAGCAGACTTTTATGGGGTGGCGTCCAATGACACTGTCAGGGCCGAAAGGGTTAAACCACGTTGCGAAGGAAAGCAATATTTATGTTTGAAAGAATTCTTTTTCGCCCTGTTTTTTTATGAGAACAACCACGGCGAGCGTTTTACCCAAAAGCGTTTGCTCTCTCATGATGCAAAGAACGCATATGAGAACGTATGTGTCGAAGTTATTATAATGGTCATTGCTAGCTTTGTTGCAAAGGCAATTACGTTGTTTAGCTAATACTTCTTCATTAATGAAGAAAAAGTCGAGGGCGAGATTATTTTAACCAGGGGAGCAGCTCCGCTGGGCCCCGATAACTGTCTCACACAAAGCGTAACATGCCGTGACGAGCGCCAATTAAAGGTCCCTTTCGCCTCTTCTTTCTATACGACCTGTCCCGTTCGGGCGAGAGAATAGTGTTGTGTCATCTAGTTACGGAACAAGTGAGCCTTCAACTTCGCAACGCTTGCTTTGTCGAGGTTTATAAGTGCAGAGCACTTTAGAGGCTCGCCTTGTGATCGTAGACTGCTCGCTGGACCCGAGTAGAGCTACACACCGTTCCGTCATAGCGGGTGTCGTCGTGGCGTAGGCCAGAGGCTTTCAGAGCCAAGCGGTTTATATAGACATACGCGTTGAAAGCTTGTGAACCGCTGGCGCTTGTCATACATCTCCACACTGTTTAGCGCAAAGAAAGCTGTAGGTAGATTTGAGGCAATATATACGTAATTAGCCGTCAGCGCCCGCGTTCATTTAGTTAGGAACGCTCGTTGGGTTGGTTTTTAGATAGTAAGCGAAAAAAAGTGGCAGTGCAACGCCGGCACCTGCGGGAGGAAAAGCAAGCACAAAAAGAACACAACTCCCGCTGGTGCAGTTTCAGGCGGGGATGCGCGAGCACTGCGAAGGCGGGAAATTTGAACTGCATTGGGTGGTAGCAGTGAGTGGATAACGGCGCTGCAGCCCATTATAGCGAAGCAAGCACTGCTCTGAACTTCCGACAGCTTTCAGATTGAGTGGAACGGCTCTAATTTTTAAAATGTTATCCGGCTTGAAAGTAAAGACTGAAACCTTTGGTGCTTTGTTTTTATGGTGTACTTATTGTGTTGTCTCGTGATATGCTTTGTTTTTATGTGGGGGGGCTATCTCATGGTTATTAATGCGGGCTAACTTAGGAAACAACATCGACCTCTGCGCTTTTTATCAAGGCAAGGGTTATTTGACATTGAAATAGACAACGCCTTTCAAGCAAGCAGTACCCCTAGCTCTGATCTACAACCTAAAAATCGCAAGGCTGATTATCGAGTTTAATTAGTCACAGGGCGAAACCTTTAGAGATACATTGACAGTGGAAAGATAAAACTTATAACACTGAATAATATGTAAATAACCAAAACATTTATCTTAAAGGACCAGATAAAACGCTATCGCTCAAACCTTGCAGCACATTTGTTTATTCTTGCGTTTTTGTTTTCTGCATGTGTTTTATGTCAAACATTGTATTTTGTGTTTCATTTCGCTTTGTGATTTATGCGCCAATTCCAGTGTCGGGAAGTTGGCCAGTGACGCTGCCTTTAATTATGACTGCCCCAGGACTATCACCTCAGAAAGTTTCTGTTTTTTCCTAGGCTCAGACGTGGAGTCACTGAACGTGGGGTCCGACGTAGATTCTTACAAGGACAAAACGAAATCCAGCAATGCTTTGACAGAGACGGCGGAAGCTGAGTATGAGGGACTTTATTAAATTAGTGGATTTTTCCTTGCTGAAATTAAATTACTAGACAAGAACATTTTGGGTCGATAATGGTCCTGGCAAACTGTTGGTTATAGATTTGAAGTAAGCATTGTCGCGAGGCGTCTGGGGCCAGCAAACTTCTTTAACATTAGAAACTTCACTAGAAATTATGGCTCAATTTGATTTATGAAATGTCGTTGGCGATTATAATTGGGACATTGCGGCGCGTTTTGCAAAAGACTAAACTTGACAATGTACTATAAACGTATGTTTAGAGTAAAAGCAAGATCTTGCAAAGCTCACAAGTGCAGCGTTTCAGACCACGTTATGAACCAGTTAGGGATCTTGATGGGCTTCTCTTATAGTGGTTGCCTTTCTAATTCTATTTGAAATGATGTAGCAACTGCCCGTTTCTTCCTGTGACTTGTTAGATAATGAAGTTATAAGGAAGCGTTCTGGGAATTATACGGTATCACAACTGCCCCAGCTGACGCCTTTCAAGCAAGCAGTACCCCTAGCTCTGGTCTACACCCTAAAAATCGCAAGACCGATTATCGAGTTTAATCAGTCACAGGGCGAAAACTTTAGAGATACATTGACACTGGAAAGATAAACTTATAATACTGAATAATATGAAATAACCAAAACAAACTAGCAATATTCTATACATATCTTTTTGTTTGCGCGACAAGCTTTACATTTAAAGTATTTTACAACAACAAAAAATTCTTGCTCACAGTTACTGCCCTCCAGCTTTGCATTGATTCTCTGTCTTCGAAAGAGGCTCCTCTCTGCCATTCAGGTCGTCAAAAACACTTTTGATGTCTAAATTCAAGAAAAGCTATGTGATCATGATAAGTGATACATTAAATATAATCTGACATCAAAAGTTTTAGTCTCTTGTAGGTACCGTAAGCTGCAGGTACAACGTTATATAACGCGCATGGTAGGCACAATGATTTACCGACACAGCACATCTTGATGCCATACCAGGAGGCGTTTTATGTAGTTTATTTTGCAAAATCTCCGCTTTGCTGACGTTCATTAATATATGCCACATAATTCGTTTTTTTTTCTCTTCAAATTTGCATTGTCATTTCTTCCAGCTCATGGAAACAAACACTGTTTCTACATAAGATGCTGTTGGAACCAGCCAAAATACTTTAGTGAAAGTGCAGTATTACATGAAAGTAGAAATTGGTAATTGATTGCAACTTCGGAAAATCAGTAGATCTATGTTTCGCGGTGTTGGGTTCACTCAACACTTTACATCAACGTGTAGAATTGAAAGCAAACAGTGTGAGGTGTGTCTTTATTGAAGGCTACTGATTTTATATGCATGAATACGTCCATATAAGGGCTTTTAACGACAACCTAACATCACCAAGACACTTACCGGTAAGTTTCAGTTGCTCGAAAGCGTGATCCTTCATATTGAAGAACCTGAACGCTGTCACCATATTGAACCAAAAAAAAAAAAAGTCTCCGCGATGTCTCCGCATTTCTGTCTTGAATTCCTGGCAGAGGTGTTTCCTGTTGGTGTTTATATCTAAGCACTGTTTTGGCATATGTTTGATTAGCACACCGATAACTATTGCCTCATCAGAGTGGAGCAGGGCGTTCGTAACTGAAAAAAAGCGTTATTTTATTCCGATTACTGCCACGTCGGTTCTTACCTGTTCCGGTTCCTATTTTAGCTTTTCTACTAGCCATACGGATTTCTCCGTATTACTCTCATAGTGTTCAATGATACTCGCTGAAAGCTGAAGCATGCGTCTGCTGGCTGCTCTTCCATGAGCCAGTTAACCATGGCTACCGAAATTTCCGATATAATGTGGTTTTCTAGTACGTAATTACACGAATTATGCAAAAACCTCAGCTTTTTAAATCGTCAATACGTATTGCCGGTGCATAACTTCGGAACTTTCTCGCTTTAATAGACCATTGCTGTTTTAGCTATATTATTATTAAGCTATCTCTGAAATCTGTAGCCCCTTGGCGAAAGTAGTGTTCTTTCGCCAACGTTTCAAAATAATTCTGAGCCTTTACAGCAACACGATTTCTACGCTTTCTACCTGAACATTTTCCTAGGGCAGAGTCCCGTCAGAAAGCGCTGCGCACCACAATGCTTCTGTCGGTGGCTTACGCTGCCAACATTGGAGGAACTGGATCTCTCGTCGGCACCGGACCCAACCTTGTGCTCAAAGGACTCATGGACGAGTGAGTCGCCACTCGCGCAGTCCGCGCTTGAGTTTTTCTGAACTATATACAGCGCAGACGTACGCAGACGCAACGTTTGCGCACATGTTGCTCGTTATTACGGCATTTTGCGTAGTTGTGCTGTGCTTACTTTATTCATGCACGTCATCGCGTGCACCGTACTCGGAAATAGGGATCATAATGCATTTCTTGTAGGACTTATTCTTAGTTAAATTTCCAGTTTTTAGAATTGTTTTAAATCTTCAGACACAACTGAGCACCACTTAAGGATTCCTACCTGCCACAGCACAATACCGGTTTATAAGCTTCTTTGATTGTTACTATTAGCACAGTGTGCTAAGAACAAACTACTATATAAACAGCATGGCTACCCGACTAATTTGAACGCCCACTGTTAAGCAATGGTAGTGCTAGAGGGAATCAATGCTAAAAAGCTCGTTAAAGGCATGCGGCTAAATTGATACAATTGCCTTCATAATAAATTATATTCGAAAGCAACATAATGCAAATGGCCCACAGGCTTGCAGTCTTCTGTGCGCGAAGCTTTTGAATGCGTACACCTCGAGAAAACAGGTTAGTAATTGTTACACCTTTTGTATACTACGCAGTTTATTTCCGGGCTCTACCGAGCTCACATTCGCCACGTGGATGCTGTACAACGCGCCCACTATGCTCATATGCGTTCTTATCGGGTGGCTCTACCTCCAATTTACTGCAAGGCGAGCACTGTAAGTATGAAATTGACATTACCGGTCTCCTGCTGCCAAGCATAACACCCCTAACTCGGAAAGTAGATTTACGCATCTTAGGACAGACTGCCCGAACGGGCGTTGTCTCATAAACTCTTCCCTTCCTTGAGCCTCGTTCCTGCCCGCTGTGCACAAAGGATATCGGAATAAGAACCAGCCTCTCCAGGTCAACACTCTTCATAGGAAAACTTTCATAAAAATGACGACTATCTTCATGATTGTGGTGCAGTCACAGTCCAGGTTTTTGCTCTCTGGAAAGGAGCTGTAACGTAAATACTTCAAAATTTTTGTATGCATTCTATTATTTGGTGTATACTCCGAGCGTTACTAAAATATTCGGTGTTAATTATACGGAACATGTATAAACCTGTAGGAAGCACTAATTGTACATAGCGATAAAATCATACTTTGATCGAACTTGTGGCGATAAAATAAACAGAGGTAGAATAGATATGCAATTATTTTATAAGTATATAGGTGCCTTGCCAGAAAACCTAATAGTTTGGAGATCGTCGAGACGGTTCTTGTTCTGTTTTGTTTCAATGTCAGGCCGGGAGGGAAGACACAACTGTAAGAAATAGTTGTAAGAAATAGCGGAAGATGCGTGCCGAATCTATGCTGGCTGTGCAGGTTGAGGTCAAGCCATGCATAACACAAATTACCAATTTTAATGGAGATGGGACATACGGTCCCCCAAAATGCAGAACCGGCGTTTCTTAATTCTAAGCACTTCTTTACGTAAAATAAATACGGTGACACCATGTGCCCCGCACATGAACATATCTAAGAGATACCAAAACTTTCGATATTTACGGAGAAACAAGAGTGAAACTTTGTCTGAGGGAAAATTTTTACACTGAACAAGATCGGGAAAATAACAAAGCATACTTTATTTGTTTGTACTTGAACGCAAGCCCTTAACGTCAATACCACTGACTGTACCTCTGGGCAACAAAATCGAACATAGAACTCCTTATTGCTGCTTCTTCTCAAGACGTTTAGCGGCAGGGTTCGAAGTGAAACATTAGGCGGGCCTATGTTTACATGGGAAGTGTCGGTTCTGTGCCTACCGGAAAACGGAAGGATGTCTGGGTGCAGTATATACACCCGCTCGAGCATTTTGAAATTCGGCCGCAATTCTTCCAAGTTTCTAAAGGGGCTGATGGAGAAATAATTGATGACGTCATAGGGTGGACCTCGGAAACAGCTCTACCTCAATAAAAAGTTGGGGAAAACGAGACACTTTAATACCTGTACTTCTAATATATATATATTACCCAGTGCTAACTCATTTGCGAGAACTCTAATGGGACATTAGATAGAAATAGGCCGCAAAACCAGACTGAAACGATAACAAAGCAGACACCGTTGCGTAACTGTTGGCCACGCTAAGTTGTATTTGTGCATTTAGGCTTTATATTTCTCTGTTTTCCTTTCGTTGGGCCTGAACCGTGTGACGCAGCAAGAGCCGATCTGGTGAAGCATCACAAGAAAAAATTCGGAGAGATCTTGAGCGGCGGTACAAGGAACTAGGCCCCATGAGGTAAGTTTTGACAGTTTGTTGCGGTTAAGGGTGTTTATGTAGTGCGGTAGCAGTGACATGTCGCAAAAATCTGGTTGAGGCGTTGTCTGTGTCTGAAGCATTGGAGAAAGTGAACAGGAGGACGGTGTGGCATGGCAAGGAGGTCGGGGGAGCGGAAGAGTTGAGAGAGGGCGAACTTTATTCTGCTCAACTGAAATCACTCCAAGGATAGCAATCAATCGAACTGCTAGCTCGAATTCCGAGCGTCAGTCGGAATGACAACCCGCACTTTCTGCAATTATAAAAGGTGATTTTGACTGACGACATTCACGTTCGTAGAACAGTAATGTTTTTTTTTCACTGCCGATATAGGATTATGGTGCACCCATGTATTGTGGACGTCTGGTAGATCCATGTATAGGGGACGTATCTGTGGACCAACTTAAGGCCCGTCGTTTTCAAATATTACCTTTATTTCAATTTTGGGGTGGTGCTTGAGGAGGGGCAAAACGAGTGTGGTATTTGCCAACTGAAAGTTGGTGGTTTTAGTAATGTCTGTGCGAATTCATATTGTGTTTTCACGAATCAAGTATCGTTCAGGACCACTTATACTATTGCAAATTCAAAGGCTTTCGTGTAGGTTAAAACACACAGCAAAAGGTCGTTATAGCAAGATTACAAGGTTGTGAACTTCGACGAACTCTCCATGGATTTCGAAACTTCGTCATGTTACAACTGACAGCCACTCATGATTTCTTTGAAGAGTTACATTAGGGAAACATTTCTGTGGGCTTTAATGAGGAGATAATTGAGTGCTTTGCTGAGAGAGAGAGAGAGAGAGAGAGAGAGAGAGATAGAGAGAGAGAGAGAGGTGTAAAATTTATTCTCCAAAAATCAAATGTGGTAGGATTCCTTATTTCAGGAGTTGGTTCACGGTCCCTAAATTAAAAATGGAGCGCAAAAAAGACAGGGCAAAAACATAGATTAGACACGCCGAGGGCTAGTCCCGTCTTTTTTGTGCCCCATTCTTATTTGGGCGAGGACGTCCAGAAAACTGTTCTGAGGTCTGCGCTTGTGTTCTGGCAGGTATGAAGGGTTGAAACCCAAACAGGTTTTCCTAGTCTGTCACTGAAGCCAAAGAAAATTTTATGGACAATGTATCAGCGGCATTTTTCCTCGCAATTAGGAAAACTACCTGTTTTATTCAATCAGAGCAATTTATCGTTTTCGGTATAACCATACAGCAGAAAAAGTTCTTGTCAGCTGATAATGACAAACGTACATTGTAGGGTGCAAAATGTGTCCCATTTAATTTCTTCAGTGGAACGTGGGGATAGCGAGAAAGAAATGAGAAAAATGGGGAAAGATACGTGACTACGCCGAAAAACGAAATGCCGTTTGAGTATAGTACGCTAGCCGTCGGTGCTTCTTTGTCAGTTGTTTATCGAAAAGGTGCCAGTTTAACAGCTCGTCACAATCACTGCTTCTCCCGTACGCCGTCGTCACGTACTGAGAAAAAAACTTTGCCGTCACCTAAACCGAAAAAAAAAATCCCGTGACCTTCCTCTTTCAACATGGCTTTTTTTCCTCTTTGCGGAAAGAGGTAGTGATTTTTCTTATCCATACAATGGCAGGAATGAGGTAATGAGGAGATGGATGACCGTTAAGTCGCGACCTGTGTGACTTATCTGTTGAATTGTTGTGATCATGCGAGATAATTGTCGTCAGCTTCACTGACCCCTTGATTTATTCAGCGGACAATGCGAGCTTGTTTTTCTGCTGCGTTAACAATTTGCAGCTTCCCGGAATGGTGCGTGACATTCCTGATGTCGTCGATGATCATCCTCTGGTTCACCATGAAGCCGCAGATGTTTCCTGGCTGGGCAGAACTGCTTCCCTATGGAAAGTAAGCCTTGCGGTATCGACATATAACAGCAATGTGAGCGCGTAAAATCTAGCATTCAATTTTGCTGGGGAAACTGCGCCTTAGCCTACGCTAATTCCTTATATTTGACGCTTGAGCTAATTAGCATAATTGTTATAAGTGAGCCACACAGTCTTGAAACTTACACCGAAAGGAACCGTAAAATTTAGGTCTTCAAGTTCACGTCTTAGTATTTGTGCTCCATTTGGTGGATGACTGCACCAGCTTAGGGTGTGATGCATTTTTTTGCTTTTGGCAGACATCTAATTCAAGAATCTCCAGTTTCCTGCATTCCTGCCCTCCATTATATTTCGTTTTCTGTTAGCGTTGGAAGGGGTCAATTAGTCATCCTTTTGCTGCCAGGAAGTGAGTGAGGTACAGAATGTCGAGAACTTCGGCTTGATGTCGCCATAAAGAATATCCTGGCATGCTAAGAAAGTACTTGAGACTACCTGCTACATTGGGAGTGTATACGAAGGAATATGCAAAATTGGGCACATGTAACTTTGAGCATATAGCTGGATAAGAAAACCTAGCGGTGTGAGTATGTTCCTGCTGATATGTTTGTTTGTGCGGACTTTGTGAATCAGCGCGGCACGTTCTGGTGAGCTTTCTACTCAACGGAAACTAGCTCCGAATTTCCTTGCTTTTGTGTTATGGCATTGTATGGACGGCGTTTTGTTATTTTGAGCAGCGAAAACGGGTAATCTCATTACCGATAGCGCACTTAGGGAAACAAATCAAGATCGCCGCGTGCATATACTATCACGCTTTTATCGTGATAACCCTCGGAACATTAGTGAGAAAGAAAAAATGTCCTTCCTTAAAAAAAAAAAGAACGGTTGGAACGCTTGTTGGGAGGCTGGCGTGTTTCCATGTTTGAGGTCTGAATCTGTGTGTGTGGGCGTGTGGGGATTTGTGCATGCGTCACCGTCCTGGTTAACGAAGGGGATAAAATGTTGCCCTCAGCCCGCTCGTTTGTAACTAGATGGAACAGATGCCGAACCTTTGCAGCTGCTGTGGAGGGGAATACTAGGATTCCGCTCCCCATTCCGGTGGAAATGTCACACCAGTGTCCCTCTGCTCCTCACGCGGAACAGTATCAGAGCCATCCTACTGTACTCTGTAGTCATCGGCCGCTGTCTCTCCCAAAAAGATTGCACAGCGATTTTGCTTCCCGTCCCGCTTCTCGTTCCACTATTATGGGAAATCAAAGCGTGACTCTGCGGGTCATCTGGCCGTTTCTCCTACTGGGGGTGCGTCCTAGAAACCTTGGTCCCTTTGTGCTCTCCAACCGTCACATTTGCTGCAGACCACAAGTGACCGTGCGACTCGGACTAGATTTGATGGAATAAGTTTAACAGTGTAGCTGTTTAACCCGGCCGTAAGTTGTCTAACGCGAACAGAAACCACCAATTGGAAAGAAAAAAAAGCTTCGCATGGTGGGCGTCTCTCCGATTGAGCTTTCATCGCATTCCGGGCGCACAACATTATTTCTTGGGTTATTCGTAGCGTTGTCTTTGAACAGCCGGGCCTGCCGACGAAGGGAGCGGGGCCGCCAGCTATGCTGTTTCTCCAGCCTTGCTACCACCAGTGCAAGCTGGGTCAATTTATTTTTCACTCTCTCACGGTTAGTGCAGGTGTCACGATGAGGATGCACCACGACGTACGCACTTACCTAAGGACAACGTTTCGGCTTTTGAACCCGGGTGTGCCGTTTGCATTCTAGAATAGAGAATTGTCAAGCGCTGAGCCGAGGGAAGCAACAATCCTCATACCGCCCGAACCACACACGTCACTCAGTTTATCTTCAGTACACGTAGATTTGTGCCCAGGAAATCAAGGCGGTTCACAGCTGGTTTACTTTGCAGGTTTCGGCACGGTATTTCCTAAGTGTGCGAAAGCGTACGGAATCGTGCAGTAATCCGTGTTTCCTGCAGGTACATAAAGCCGTCTGCTCCGGCCATGATCGCCACGTTTCTGTTGTTCGTGATTCCCAAGAACCCGAGGCGACCACGCAGCCGGCCCCTGATCACGTGGCGCGAGGCCAGCGACCGAGCGCAGTGGGGGGTTATGATTCTCATCGGCGGGGGCATGTGCCTCGCCGAAGGATGCAAGGTGGGTCGTCCTACGCAAGCTTTTTGAGTTCAATGTACGATTTACCCTGGTATTCTGAGTCATTCCTCTACTGCAGCCTCCGCTCGAGAAAATCCTGATAATCGAGTTCCCCATTCATAGCCATTGCGGAAACATCCCTTTATCAGAGTGGTGGGGGAAAATGGAGTGGAGGGAAGACACAGAATACGGCCTTTAGTCTCTGACCTCGAACATAACACACAAAATCATTGGCCGCGTCTCTGCTTACTTTCTTGCGAGTGCCGTCGAAAGACGATAGTCGGCTGACACCCCAGCCACGCAAATATCTCTTCACTTTCTCACCTACCTCTCAAGCTCCTCTCACGACAGTCACAGGGGAGGTTTCCTGAAGTCAATACTGTTTTGCCGGGATTCACTGCTCGCGTAATCTCCAGAATGTTTTGTTAGTTTTGAACTTGAAACACTGCCACGAAAGAGCGGCGGGAGCGCTTTTTGTATTTTGTGGTCGAAAAATTTTTTACAATGCATATTTTTCCATTTACTGTCACACAAATCAAGCAGCCATACGTTTAAAATAAATGACAGTGCAAATGTCACCTATTTATTGATGTCTTGCATCAAACATGCCTAATGTTTTCTCTATGCTCAAGAATGGTGACAAGTATGAAGAGGTATGAGAAATTCTTTTAACTTTTGGAGCACCGGCTGAATGTAGAGACAAGCAGACCGGCGAATAGACAGACAGGCATAGAGACAGATCGAAATATTCGCGCTTAATGCGCCCATCAAAGACTATAATCTCTAGCAGCATTCAGTCTGCCTCACCTCTTGTGGAACCATGTTTGACATGGGGGATGTAGGAACCATGCCTTCGGACACGGGTCGGTTCTGTGTAGCAGTTGCAGAGAAGTTGACTGCTCTCATTTAAGGAAACCCTGCTGACTGCCTTTTATTTCTGTGTGGTAGCTCTATGAAAGCTGTAGTTTTCAGCAGCACAGAGCCGACCAGCCGGATTTGCTAGTCGCAGCAGATGTGCCATCCAGTTTTTTCTTTGCTTTTGTTTGGATTTTTTTTTGAAGTGGCAATCGTACTGCAGTTCTTGCTGCAACTGATTGCAGGCTAGTCAATGGCCACCATATAGCTTGAGTGACGTCACTCAAACGCACGAACGAACCCCAGGCAGAGGAAGAAAGAACAATGTTGGAGCAAGTTTCGAAGTGATCTGCTTGGCGTAGAGCGGTAATATTAGGCTGGGGTACTTTGCGACTTCTTATTCCGAAGTACTTGATGTGCTTGCTGATGACTACGTCATGGAAGGAGTTCATATTTTGAAAAAGGTTGGAAGAAAGCATTGCATGGGCTTTTTAAATGTGCTTTTGTCAGTCGGTTGTCCCGCCTCTCATAGATTTCCGACGCGGCAGGGGCAGTGGGAAATTCGAATAACTTGTTAGTAATCAGAAAGAGGTGTGGTTGACCTTATATACCGTTTTTAAAGCTTCTTCCGTTTTTCAGAAGTCGGGCTTGTCAGCACTTCTTGTGGAACATCTGAAAGGACTCGACGCCCTGCCGAACGTGCTCACGGTGTTCGTTCTCTGTTTTGCTGCATCCATGTTCACCGAAATTACGAGCAACACAGCGGTCAGCTCCATCCTCTTGCCTGTGGTTTGTGAAATGGTAAGACACGCACGCAAGCGTGCGACTCCTCCCTGTTTCTCTCTCATGCACGCCCACGCGCAGCCGCAAAAATAACGAAAAGGGAGGAAACAAATACGGCTTTCTCCGCGTTGCGGAATGCAATTCGCGCAAGTTAACATTCATACCGAAAGTTTGAACTTGAGAATAAAAAATTTCTAAAGGTTGGTATTAGGAGCTGCACTTCTTACGAAATGTAAATAAGCACATAAGTGCTACACAAAGCGAAGGTGTATCTTGCGTGAAGTATAGAATGTCGCTGACATGTTTTTCACGTGACGTAGAAACAAAGCATGGTCTTGAAAAAGTAACAACCGGCCACGCTTAGTCAGCGCTAAAGATGAAATAAAAAGCACTTCTAACACAAGAATGTACCTCAGGTGCAATTTCAGGGCACTCAACAATGTCAGCACCCACAAAGGATGCTCGCGATCACTACCTCTTCCTTATATTGAACGGTCAAAAGAGTGCTGGTGAAGTGCACGTTAAAAGCATAAGTTTACTTGGCGCCTCAACAGAATGTTCGAAACCTCTTTTCGAGATATGGCGGCCTTACTATCTGCTTACCAAGCTTTACAAATAGATTACGTGTGCAAGACACAAAGTACCAACGCAGCGTCAACGAGCGTGGGTGCTACGCGGTAGCTTGTTTCTAGGTTGATTTTCTCTTTGCTTTCTCTTACAGAGGCGCATTTACAGCGACGACATGACAGGTGTTCAAAACACAACGCGGGCTTCACACAGTCCTGAATTTTTGCGCTTATTCGGCATACCCGACGAAATCGTCAGCATTTTCGTCAGCATTGCATTGTGTAGGTGCTCGGCCGTGTTCGCACCTGCTGGAGTAGCGACACGACCAGACAGCAGAAACGGCGAAGTTTCTGTTAGGAAGTGAGGGTTTTTGTAGTGTCTGTACGTAACAATGCAAACGCAAATGTGACAAGCGGGCAGCTAATACAATTTCATTATGGAAGCTGGGTGTTACCCGTGGTCGAAGGCGCAAGTTCTACAAAAATGTACCAGCCAGAAACGTACCATTTAGGTTCTCAAGGTGCTGAACGTTTTCATCAAAATACAATTCGCACTGGGGCAGTAGATCAACATTTACATGTTACTTAGAATTCGGTGTACAAAGAATTGGTCATCCAGAGAAAAAAGAGCCAAGAAATACCCAAAATGCCATCTCCCAATTCAGAGCTGGTTGCCTTACAGGAGGCAGCGTCAAGATGACGCAGACCTAGTGGGTTAATGCGTAGCATTCTTTGCCGCGTACCACCCACAGCGAGGACCCTGTAACGCCCTGCATTTACACAATAATCTAGACTTCGTGAAAGTTCCAGACGTAATCGTTATAATAGCGTAAATGAAGATACTTCTTTGAACAAAATTTTGAAAAACTAAAAAATTAAAACTACGGGAAATGCGAATCGTACGCAGCCCTGCATTTTCACGATGATGGAGATTTTGCGAGAGTTTCACCTGTAATCATTATAGTAGAGTAAATGGAGGTAATTGGTGGGAACGGAATTTTGGAAAACTATAAAATTTGGCTGTAAAAAACTCGCATTCAAAACATGCGCCATTAGAATGCTAGGTATTAGTAGACAATTCTCTGAATTTTTGCAGATTTTTTCAAAACCTGGAAGTAGATCGAAGTTAAGAATTCCCTTCGCGTGGCTCCACTCGCTCCCCGAGCAAGCTTCCCGGCTCCCTTGGAAGAAGCATTAAAACTATCTGGCGAACTGCTACCAGTGACTATATGTTGATAACGTTTTCTGTTTTCGCAGCCTTGATGATACTGTGTACTTTACCTCTTGATAGACGGATTACCCTTTATGTCAAACGCAATGTTTCCTACAGACGAGAAGCCCATTTGTTTAGCAGGATTAAACGGCCACGTCGGCGCTGAAATATCTGGCTCAGTGTACTAAGCAAACATATTGGAGATGGAATGCTCACAAATTATCATTTGAAAACCTAAATCAAATCAACGCTTGTATCTGCAAACGTTTCCAAGATATTGTAAAAAACCGTTTTCTCATTTTAATAAATGGACTGCTACCTATAAGAGACGCTACTTAGAAAAAACAGCGCCAAAAACGATACGATAGGAAGTAAAGACTACTTTTGATCGTATCGTTTTGGCGCTGTTTTTTCTAAGTGACACCAAGCACCAACTAGCCCGTCTCAGTTCAGTATAAGAGATAGTTGCGGGACTCAATGGCTACACAAATTACACGAATACAAAATTCATGAGGCCATAAAGATGTCGGTGCTGCCTTAAGTAAATGATCATTTGTTGAAACCAAATATATGACCGGAATCGGTAAGCTATTCACGAAGGGAAATATTGTTGGTAGTGCACAATTTTGTCAGTGGAAACCATTCATGAACTGAATGGTTCGAGCATGTCTTGGTGAGAGGCGCTGCGTTTACCAATTGCTCACTCGGTTAGTGCTCTATGGCTACAGGGTATTTCAAATGACACTGTTAATGGGACCTTACAGCGAGCCAGATACGGTTGTAATAAACGAAATACGCAAAAACTGCTATCTGCATCTCTTAAACCCCTAAAAGCTTTTCAATATGTTCTTTAATGCCTGCGGCACAATTACAAATAATGTATTCCATCACGTGCCGCTAATTTTGAAATTAGGGCATGGCTGTTGCGTAACAGCTAGTGGTTTCTAGTTAAAATTACGTCTTAAAACAATTTTCTGGTCTTTCGGAAACAGAAGGTAAACCTGTGGCACATTCGCCTATATGACTACACGTTCAAAGAATGAAGCGTTACAGAAAACTCGGCTCAAGTACGTTAAGCGAGTTTTCTGTAGCGCTTTAAGGTGGCGCCAAACATAACTATAACTTTATAACTATCTAATTTGACGATTGTTAAATACATGAGCTGGGTGAAGCTGTGGAAACGCTAGACATTTTGTTTATTCAGAGGTTCAAAGCATCCTGGGGAAATGTTTCTTTAGAAAAAAAAAATCGTTGTGCCTGATTATAGTTGCACTTTGATAGTAGAAGAAGCTCATGTATGTTGGTGACATGAAGCAAAATGTTGAAAACCGATATAGGAATGTGGTATATAAAGTGGCACTCAACTTTTCTTAACGCTGAGAGAGTTTCTTTTCAATCATTGCCCTTTCACAGTATTGTTCATTTTCAATTTTGAGAAGAGTGAACAGGCCTCCTCAATAAACGTAGAATAAAGACGAATATGAAGGAAACAGATATGCAAATATTCTATTAATAACAATTAACATTGATGTTAATTACAGCAAAAAAGCAGCACAAAAGCAGGGTGAGAAAATGAGGACACCGTTTTATTGAGCGGATGGAAGCACAGTGCGAAATTTCCGCTATTTTATTTCAGAAGCCAACACTAACTTATCCCTTTCTAACAAAGGTTGGTGGGTAAACCCTACAAGCAATATTACTGCCATATTACGGCGAATGGCTCATTTAATAATAATGTAACCATATTTTTCAAAACATTTAGAGGATTTTGTTTCAAAACAAAATCAATAGTGATTTTGTGTTCGTATACATTGTACAAACACATCGAACTACAACAAGCAAGGATGCAGCTTTTACAATTGGAACAATGTAACTTATTACCGATACATTTGCGCCAGGCATCATCGTTCAACGTTTTTTTCATGTCGACGTAAGAACGGATCCTTACCATGCGCTGTTAGCCCTGCCAAGAAATCAAAATAATGCCGAGGTGCCAAAATAATGTAGATAAATGGACTTGCCGTGAGAATTACTAGTATTTTTGTTATTTTCTACTTTACGCAGGCTGTTGCAATCGGCGTGCACCCTCTGTACCTTGCGATGCCAGTGACGATCGGCTGCTCGTTTTCCTTCATGCTACCCGCCGCCACACCACCCAATGCCATCGTCTACGAGCTAGCCGAATTGACTATTCCCGAAATGGTAAGCCGTCGTAAAGTCAAAAGGTGCTGCTCCTTTGTTTACCCACACAGCCCATCTTCATATCCATTAAAAATCCACGGGTGTCACCAGAGTGTTCACTTCCGAGGACTGTGAAAGCCGGATAAATATCGGAAGCCGCAGCTAGACTAGTACTCAGGGTATTTCGGTACAGTTTATTGCATCGGGGTCACTAACCAGAAAATGCAGGGATCTGGGCTGGTATTCTTTTGTTTCGAGTTTTCTACGAGTCACGGATGCTATAGCACAAGTGCGCTAGAGTCCTGCGGCCTTAAAGAATACCTACACACCGCTTGTCACAAAAAAGGTATGCCCGGAACAAAATTTCTATGGCTCAAACCGATTTTGTTAAAACCCCGTCAGCGTACAGCCCACGGCATCATGATTGGTTGCACTGGGAAGCAATTAATTTCCTTGTACACTCGTAAATTAGCTCAACGATGTTGTGGCTTGGCATTGGACGGTCCCATGATATCTTTAATGCGTAAATAATATTTGTTGAATGACAGGAGAAATCGCTCCGTCTTTCAAGATATCACGATAAGTGTTTAGTTGGTTATACGCAACACTTAAATGGTCAGGGCAGTATTGGGCTGTATTGCTTATTTAAACATCTTATAATTGTTTCAAATTGTTGTGGCATTAATATCTTCGCGATTCGCCCCGGACGCGCTGGTCACCGCTCCATGTATTACAGTCTACAAGTTGCTTCGTTGTCGTGAAGATCTTCCTTGTTATTTTTGAACAGTTACGCGAATCAATTTTGTTTTTCCTTTGTTTTTCTTCGCTCAGGCAAAACCAGGCTTTGTCATGAACATGGTCTGTGTGCTCGTGGAAGTTGGCATGATCCATGCTCTGGGATTTCCTATATTCGGCCTGGGGACGTTCCCTGCATGGGCTACGCCGGCAGGAAGCACACCAATGCCTTTGACTGGAGGCGACAACGCTACCAGCCTCCCTATGATCACCACTAGTGTTCCGGCCCACTAGTGTTCCAGCAGCACCGAACTACACAATATCTGCATGAACTCCGTCTGAGACATGAGGAGTGACAGCATGGTTGTTTCTGTTCTCGCTGTAAAGTGCTCATCGGACACACAGAAGCACCGCGTCTTTTCATGCAGATTAGTACAAGATGCCGATTGCTGGCATGGTAAATATGTACATAACAAATGTTCCAAGTTTGTTCCGCATGAAAGTGTGTCACCTTTTTTACGCTGGACAACTGTGACTACGACATCGTTTTTAACTACATGCTTCCATCGCTGGCGATGGCATCCCTTGCATACGACAAGAGGTGGTGCTTAAAGGGGCCATGAAGACAAAATAAAAGTTTGGTTCATTAGAAAGACTGCTCTGTCGTGAAACAATGATACCGATTTCATCGCAAACTTCCGAAAAATAACGGAGATATTAAAGAAAACGTGTAGAGGAGTGGCGACTCGCTAGCCAGTTTCCGGCAACTTTTCCATGACGTCACAAAATCTTGTTTGGGCGATTGACGGCGGCCGAACTGATCAATCGCCAGGACACATGACTGGACGATTGTAGTGGGCCACTAGTTCCGTTTGATCGAATCACTTGAATGCTAACCTGCAGTTAAGACACTGAAAATTATGTTCTTAGTGATGGCCCATATGACGTCACTCGTGCCGATAACACATCGCTGTGGCGCGAAATTTGAAAGTTTTTAAGTATTTTTTGCATTTTTATCAGTTAAAAAACGTTTTTTCGTGGCTGGAATGGAGCTGAGTGAGGTACTGAAGCCTAACTATTTCAAGTTAACCAAAGTTGTATTTTGTCTTCATGGACCTTTTAAGCAGGTTAGTGGCTTGAGCTGGTGGCTTGACTGTGCCTAGTTACTCGTGTAAGCGAATGTCGTCACCTGTATATCAATTCCCTGGGCTGCAAGCACTGTGTTCATACGCTCGGTGGAGCACCACGTGTTCTGCAGATAATGCTGCTCAACTGGTGTTATTTTTTCAAGAAATGCTGTTTAGTGACACTTGCGTTCATTTGAATATTACAAGTTATTGTCACGGTAGATGCAGGTGAAAAACTTCAGAGCATTGACCGTTTTTAGTTGCTGAAAATTTAACACGACAAGAGAACGCTAGTAGTGTTGTAAATTGTTATTAAAAGTCAAAGAGGGTAGAAGTAATTTAATGCAAATATTTTGGCAATGAGAAGGAAAAATATGTTGTGCAGTGGGACTCTCGTTTTCGAAAAGGCAGCTGCAACCAAGACCGCAGGAAACATGGTGTTCTCCGTGCCTCTAGTCGAGAACTTTACACTGACATTGACGTAATTTGGATAAATTAGCTTAGTTTCAAATTTCATCACGGCAATACTGAATACCATGTTTTGAGGGCATTTTAACAGATTATGCGTTAATTTTGGAGGCTCTGCACTAACCCAACAAATGGTGTAGTAGTAATGTTCTGAAGAACAGTCATTACAATGCGTGTATGCTTAGCTGTTATTATATACCGAAGACTCCAAGTATGCGGAAGTCGTTGTTTTGTTGCAGGGTGTACTATTGTGCTATTATAAGTGTGTCCGTGTTTGTCTTGGCCTTAATTTATTAGTATATGTGAAATATGTCGAGCGAGTGTTCGTTTGCATCGTCCCAAAGCTGAGTTTGCAGGAGTGCTGGAATTCCTCGTATGCGCGATTAGGGTAGTGGGCTAGACATACGCGCTTGCGAAAAACACGGCAAGGACCATGACTCGCGAAATTACGAATTAGGTATAGCAGCTAGACAGAGCTAAGAAACGAAGGAATCTGCAATGTTTGTTTGCTTCGTTGGTCCCCAGCTGCTCTATGTAATGTGAGGATCTCGCATACGGCATGGAAATAATTGTTGTAGAGAATATTGGTGGTGCTTTTCTGAATTTTAGAGCCAATATGTTGGTTTGTTTGCTGGTTTTAAGACACTGTAAGGCTTACCTGCAGCTGATTGTGCCGCTGCTGTAATAAACCTTGTATCACTGAGTGAACGGGACAAAAACTTCAGACAATTGGGGCACCCGGCACTACTCCTGTATATATATACATATAAGCATACCATTCAGCTTGCCAGCTGATAGGTACATTAGATTAAAATCACCGCGAAAAACTAAACAACATTTATTACGATGTTTCGGCTGAGTTTCTGCCTTTTTAAAGTTTCGGTGTCTTGCAAAAGGCTGGACCTCACCGAAACGTCGTAATAAACGTTTTTACGTTTTTCATGGCAGTTCAAATATAGTATGTATAGATATATACGCCTAAAACTAAAATGGTGGTAACGGTAGGATTTTGCACAGGTAAAATTATTTCCACAGTATCCGCAGTACAACACGCTGGACCATATTGTTAATTTTTACACCCTCAGGTTCGAGTATGTCGTACTTTAGTTGTGTGTTTTAGCAAGTTGTTTTTATCAGTAAGGTGTATTTCATGTTCAGTTAAACTGTGAAAGTCTCCTTACTTTTTTTCGACAGTAAAATTCACGTGGTTTATGAAAGCGTTTTGTTCACTATGTAAATACTGCTGCATACGCATGCGAAGCACGTCGGCACAAACTGGAATATGTGGACTTGTTGCCGTGTAATGTTCATGTTGTTGCTTGCAAAGTGAACAGAGGAATACCGCGTGCTTGAAACGCTCGTACGTGATCAACCTGAACTGTACTGACTTGTGAATGAGGAATTACATAAAACCAGACATGAATGAAGCTGCGTTGCTATTGGTATTTTCGTTCTTTTAGAATCTCTGCATTTGCATAATGGCGTGCTTATGCACATAGACGGTGTTCGTTGAAAAATTTAGCGGTCAATTTCTTCGCTTGGCAACACTGGAAACGGCCACAGACATGGCCGATGCGCCACGGACACGGCGCAGCCTGGGCCACTGCGGCCGCACGCCGAAGAAAAAAAAGGCACCGGCGTGCGTCATCTGCTCCGTTCCAGTCCGATTCTAAACTGTGGCGCCAATAGAGATGTTATTAACCGCACTCACAGTGAACTCGACGCAATTCTTTGTGTGCGGCGAAGAGTTCGTAACGTGAAACACAGTCATGTGTTTCACAGTCGTGCTTAGCTGGACAAGTGCCGCCATCCCGCGGAGCCCGACGTAACGAGTGACGGCGCACCGTGTCCTCTGCGATCGGCTGCCGGCGGCGCGGAGGCCACGGGCGCACTCCCACGGTTGCATGGAGAAGAGGGGTGCCTGATCTGCGGGCCGTGCGCACAACGTCGCCTAGCAACAGACGCTTGGCCACAGATATGGCGGCGCACACTTGGTTGCCTGCATGCATTCCACGCAATTGAATACCGAGGATAGCTTTCCGACACACGGATATTTCAGTATCAGGCTGCTTTGTTGGATGCTTGAGTCTGTTCAGCATCTTTGCTAGCTCAACTCGTCAGCAATCCACCCCCACCCTCTCTGTGGCTTCTTCATCGCCGTTGGTGGAAATCATTCACTACAAAAAGAACAAGAAAATTGATTTCCTAAACGTTACTCTGCCCAGCTTCCTCGCGTCCCTTCTTGAATTTTGGCGGTGTTCTGAAGTCTTCATGAATAAATTCGTCTCCAATGCCAGTTATACCACGGAATTGTCATACTATTATATTTCCCACTGACTACACTTCAATACCCTCACTGTCTCAATTCCATTAAAGGGGATATCTACTACCTCATTTGGTTTTGCCTCAAATTCAGTCGTTACCGCACCAAAACACCTGCTACCAATTGATTCACCAACTCTCCAGTGTCACACGTACTAGTATGAACACCACCGAAGCTGAATAAACTATCGTTATTTCCATTGCCCACACCTCAACCGATGCAATCATTACTGACTCCCAAGCAGCTCGTAGATAATACCTTAGGGCACGAAATCAAGACCTTCCCTAAAAACCCTTACCCAACGACCCCATCTACGGAACATCAGTTTTGGGGACCTCTGACAACTCTACGCTGTCGCGACAATTTTACGGCCTTGACGACCGCATGAGAAATAGCTGACCGAACACCGAGCGACTTCTGGCGGAAAGTGGATCGATCATTCCTAGTGACGTTTCAGAGCGCCACACAACACTGAATGTTGAGTAGGCAGCATTATCCTCGGGCCCACGCGTCACTCACAGAGGACCAGGGGCATAAACTGAGGCTGTTGCAAACGAAAACCCTCCCCCAGCTATCTAAATTTCACGCCACCAAGCTCACCCTCCGTTACTTGTCACCGAATTCTGGGGAGGGGCGCTTGGTGAGCGCAAGGGAAATGGCTGCCCCCTCTGCCATCGTTGTGTTGATAGTGAGGATGGTAGCCGCCCTGACGTTTGGTGGCGTGTGTTGGCCAACAACTACCCAGTATTCAAGTTTATGAGGGTAGGGAGTGGCATCTGTGTATAGCGTGCATAGTGATAGTGGGTATAGCTTGGCGTATGTGTTGGCTTGTGCTAGTCGTCGAGCTGCGTGGAAAGTTGGGTGCATGTGGCGAGGTTTTGGGCGGATACAGATACTGTTACTGATGTGAGGTGGAATTGGGTGTGGGGGATGGGGATGGTGGTTTAGTAGTATTTAATGAGTTAAGAATTTAGTTCCCTCAAGGGAGGATGCGAGGCGCGGGATTCGGAAGATGTGGTGACGTCTAGGTGTTCCCGCATGACGTTGTGTATGCCTGTAACCTCTATGAAGACCTCTATGTGGTTGTGACCTCTATGTAAGAAGCCATCGCGACGGTTAACCTGGATGTAACGAATTCGCTACTCTGATGAGCCATTGTTTTTTGCACTTTTTCTTAAGAAAATTCTGGAGAAAAGCACGAATTTATCTAACTTCGTCCGCACCGCAAACTAGCGAGCGTTTGCAGTGTGAGTGCGGTGTCGGTTGGGTGCTAGGCTGGCCTGTCGGCGTGTAGTCGCGTCTCCACTGCTATCTGTGGCGTCGGCTCGTGGGTGGTGAGTTCTGCTGCCGCAAAACGAAAGGTTCTGCCTTTTCACGACAAGCTCGGAATATTAAATGCCGTCTCCGCCTGCGAGGCAAAAGAACGTCGCCGCCCGGTACAGTATCACAGATAGCACCTTCTCAACAATTTTGAGTGCGGAAAAGAACACCAGGTTCGCGAAAAGACGCTATTTCAGCATCAGTTTGGTTCCTGCAATGGGTTAAGGCACCGAAAAGTGTCAAAAGTGATCCTTTATTATGTTTGTGAATACAGAGGTAAGTGATCTTGCTCCTTTGGAGTGCCGTGTATAGTGCCTGAGCTCATGGGACAGCAGGAGGCACAAATCACGCAGTTTTTCACCATGAAATAAATCATTGAGCGGTGAGTTTGCCATCACTGATGCCTACCATTTTGGTTTCGTTTCTCCTTCATTCACGGGTGCCTTAACTCAGCACCTGCATGTAAAGAAAACCTGCATGTAACGAAAAATTGGAAATTTTTGTCAACTTCGTTATATCCAGGTTTCACTGTGTAGCGGTATACGTTTTCTGTCTATATACTTAGTTAGTGGGTCTCTGCCATCAGCTCTTTCATGCAGCGTGTCCACCGGGGGTTGGGGTGCTCGAGGTGTATATAGTCTACCAATGTGACTCATTGCCAGGCATTTTGTAGTGCGCTCTAGTCCATGCATAATAATGCGTTTTGGTTTTGGAGCCTGATGTGTCACTTCATTGCCAGGCGTTTTGTCGTGCGCTAGAATCCATAATAATGCGGTTTGGTTTTGGGGCCTCATTTTATGTGTTCTATAATATTGTATGCGGTTGTCGAAATGTAGCCTCGTGAGAAGTTTAAAGCGGCAACCACATGAACTGGTTTTTAGCGAGCGACGTGACGGGGATTTGCGGTGGCTCGCCTTAATAGCTCGCGGAGGCAGCCACGTGAGAGCGACGCCACGAGCGACGCAGAAACGCGGTCCCAACGTTGCCGCCCTGCACCCAATAGTACTATCAAAGTAAACATGGCCGCAAGGTTTTTTATGTCCGCAGTTATCACTAAAACGGGAAATAAACGTATTTCAGTAAGCAGAGTGTCGTACGTTTTTAGGATGCACTGTGTCGTCGCTCGCCCCTTCCTCTAGTTCTCTCATGAAGCCGGAAGCCCATTTCCTTGCGATGAGCGATGTTTTCTGGTGAGCCAGAAACGAGCGGAGCGGTGAGCGATTTGCTGCGCGGCGAAAAGTAGTTCGTCGCTCGTCGCGTCGCTCCCCGTTTCGCTTGCAAAATCCCTGCATGTTCGCTTGCAAAATCGCTCCATTATTATCTTTGCCTTTCCGGTGGCCATGGCGAATGCTACTGCCGCTTGCACTCCACTCCGATCTGCGGGGAGTCGGTCAGAACCATGGAGCCTGTCACTATAGATCGTATTTTGCCCATGGCTACACATATCATGAATTTTATAATCGTTGTAGTGCTGCATCTGTGTATAGGGTACCTATCAGTTTACTATATTTCTTGTGGAAAGCCTTGGTTCTCTCCTCTTCGCTTGCTTGGTTGTAACTTGGGTGCGTGCTCCTGGGGATGCTGCCCATGATGAGTATTTCTCTTATTCTTGTGTCCATTTCTCTTTTGGGTCGCTCCTGCGGGGGTCTGGTTCTGATGTTTAGATTTTAAAATTTACCTTCGCGTTTTGCTCTTTGAGAGTTTCTCTTGCGAGACAATAGAAAGTTGCTCCACAACCCCGAAATAAAAAGTACGACCACGTGCTCTTTTTTGCACACAACAGTTTATTCTCTCTTTATCTCTCGCAAAGCCTGATACCACCGACACCCCATCTGTCACACTCACTACACAGTTCTACATCAAAAGCAAGGTATTGCAGGAGCAGTAGTGTGGAGCTGACAGTCTGCTCTGCACGTACATCCGGACCAGACATCGGGCGCATACTTCGTGCCTAGACCACTCCAGATGAACAGCCTCCGGCGTATACGTTGAAGTCGGAAAGAAGAAGGCGACGTGAATGCGGGTGCCTACCATCTTTGGGACGCACATAGTTTTCTGTCTACATGCCATAACGGTGTCCCCCTCTCACTCCATTAGCTTTTAATGACATTAACAAAAAAAGCTTTTTCTCTATCCAAAAAAGCCTAGAGCCTCTCTTCCAAATAAAATAGTTTCTGTTTAAAAACGGCACAACTTATTTTTCCGTCAATTGCAATACATCTTCTTCCTGTCAAGTAGGCTTTGTGAGCTTCGTGCCTGGCTCTTCTCGTTGTCGGAATTTTTGTGGGAAAGAAGCGAGCCTCCGGAACCAGTACTGGTTTGATGGTGACGGCGAAGTGACAGCAGTGAGGAATTGTTTGATTGCTAGATGCACATCCTAAGTACTTCGTGGTCGCTGTTTCAGGATTGAAAGAGTAACCTTTATCGAAAAGTCTTGGGGAGTTATCAAAAGGTGCCTTTTCCCGCACAAGATAAAGTCAGTGTGAACTTGCGGGGAGGGGGGGGGGGAGGAGAGGAGGGGGGTCACTGCGGTTTGATTGTAAAGAAATAAACTACGGGAGCGGGTTAATAATCCAACACCTCATACAACAGATATTCATGTTGACACAGGAAACGGGAGTGGTGATCATGGCCAAGAAGCGCTTCGCATTTGAAACGGTTTTCCTTAATAACGCTGCAATGTACCAACAAAAAGTCCCAAATAAGTCATCTACTTTGCAATAAAATTACTTTTTTTTGTGTGTATGGCTGCATATCTCCATTATTCCTTTCCACTAGCATCAAGTTTGGCTCATGCAAACGGTCTAAGAAACCAGAAGAATATTTCACTAATATCCCCGAACTTATGTCGTTACCTTCAAGATGCCATTAATGCTAACGACTAATGCACGACAATAGGTTTTTTTTTTCAGCGAAATATCAGCGTCTGTGTGAGTGTGCTCATGCAAGCGCGCGTGTGCGTGTGTGTGTGTGTTTGTGTGTGCGCGTACGTGCGCATGCACGTGCGGGGGCGCGTGCGTGCGTGGGTGTGTGTCCCACTGGGAGTGGTTTTATGTAGAGGGGGTAAGGCAGATGCACAAAAACAAATGAGAATCGTGAAGAATAGAAGTACGGGCACAAGAAGGGGAAAGGGACATCCCAACTGAACGTTTTAGTAACGCCTAAATTGCACCTTTGTTGTGCTTTCGCTGCATCCTACAACTGTCATGCGAACTTATGATGACAAGTAAATGAAATTGGGCGCAATGATAGCGTCGTTTTACTGTCCAATTAGTTGCGCAATAATTTTTTTTGAAGTACATTAGATGAAGAGCTATACATCCTTTTCAGGAGACAGTTGGCGTTGCCCCAAAGCGTGCTTGTCTACGAACACGAACGATGTAAAAGATTCTAACAAACACCAAACTAACAGCTTCGCTGCCAAATATCAAGCCAGTTTAAAGACGTCAAAGAAATCCTGGAGAATGTGTTGTTCAATTTTAACTTCAGATAGGACCTCAGTTTTGGGGATAGGCATGAATGCGATTCTTGGTTGAATGAGTTGTTCGGTGATGGCACCGAATTCCGGGAAATGTTCCAAATTTGATGAACGTAATCATCTCCAGTATTCCCGTGACTGGACGGTTATTCAAATTGGTTATTTTCTAGCAAATCAGTGCCACACGATGCGATCGGAATAGTGTGCGTCCTACGAGCGTGAAAAATTAAAAATTGGCTGTCCAAGAGAAAAGAATAAATAAAGCTGATAACAGCAGGGAAATCTACTGTGGGTGCAATATACATTGCGGATCATGCAGCGCGCAAAGTAGGGACAAAACAGCAAAAAAAGAAGCACACCACCGCGATTCTTTCGAGTGCCTGCTTTCTCCCTCCTGGGGTTCGAGCCACCTTATATATCAACAAACTGGCATTTTTTTTGTTATGCCGCAGTATGGTGCAATGGTTGTGAAGTAGTAGAACCTGTTACAAGTCAGCTCTTAAGTGCCACTGTGTGTTCGCCGAAGGCCACAGGGCGCAAGGCGCAAAATAACGTGCCTTGTGACGCCACAACTCTCTTGTGTCCCGCGTGTAAGTGCGAAAATGTCGATGCATGCACAATGCTCTTCCGTCAAAACAGCAGATACAGGATGACGCCATTTGAGGGGGAGCACGTGTGCGCGGGTTATCTCGGGCGGCGCCAACGCGCCCGCACGCGCAACTTGCACCGTAACCAGCGCAAGCACACAATAAGATCACAACGAAAGGCAGGCGCAACACCACAAGGCAATGACGTAGCAGCCACTGGTTCTCCGCACCAGGTATCTTCCCTCTTATCTGCGCGCCGCCGGTGAGCCCGCGCACAGGACAGCGTCTGCGTTACAAAACGCGATAAATACCAGCCTGGCAAGCAGTTCTCAACGAGCTAGAGCGGCAAGTATGGCGCCCACTATTACGAACCGACGAAGGAACACACAGCAAAATGCAGGTTAGTTCACCTCGAAACGGCGCTTCTGACTTTCGGAAACAACGCGCCGACAGGACGACGGAGGGACAAACGGACCAAGCGCTTCTTTCTGTTGTCCGTCTTTCGTCCCGTCCGTGTGATGTCCCGGAAGGTTGCCAATAAACTGTTTCCGCTTTGTTGTCAAAACAGAGCCCTAAATTTTGCATCTGTAACTGGTCAATAATCACGCATAATGCACATGCCGCCATGACACGCACCACGAGGTATCTGTACCCACCAACAAAAAACAGGTGCACAAGACCTTAAGGCGGCACTCTACGCACCGTTGGGTACAGGTACGGATGCATAAAACACTTTCCTTGGATATCAACAGTGGGAGACAGTGCACCAGATGATTGAAAAGGGCGTAGTTGTAATAAATGACACTACGTTCGATGCTATACTCGTGGAGAAGGCGGAGTAGGTTGTTCGCAACAAGCAGGATAAATTACGCCCGTTGCAAGAATCAAAACTCGATGGTATGTAATTTTGGATGTTGCATTCTTCTGAAGAAATACATTCAAGAAATTTGAATGGGTAATGAGCCATCTTTGCATTCTCGCAGACAAACGCACGTCTGCATGTTCCACGTGGTTCAAAGGCGGTTTTGTACCGCGGCTAGAATGGCTTAGGAGTGGTAGTTTGCGCGTTTCCTGCTATGAAACTGTGACTGATAGTTATCCGCAAAACCCACTCAGGTAATTTTTTTTTAATGGGCTTCCAGTCATTTAAGGTGACAAACACCGTACAATTTCTTTTGGGATACTTCCCATACAACGATAGTCCCAGCCATTTTCTGTAACCATGCGCCTACCGTAGGGGCCGATGTAAAGACACGGAGGTGAATTCGTAATGTTGGCCAATACCACGGTGATCTAATTAGGACAAATAGCGAATAACTGATTATGTCTCATAGCCATTAGTACATTGGCATAGCAGGGAATCTCTGGGCACTACCGCTAGTGCAGCAGGACGCGAAAATGCGGTGTGTCATGAAACTAGCACGACAAAGTGCAATATTCCTCTTCCGACTTAATGAACAATCAGCTGTGCTAAGGCACGCGTGGAAGCTGCTGCACCCGAAACTATGTCGCCAGATTTGTGTGAAAACTAGGTTCCTACTCCTGGCCAGCAATGCTTACACTCGCACAACCGAGAGGACGAATCTGAGCCAGGTGGAAAAATCTGAAGTTCAGCTATAAACTTAAACGAGCACGCAGAGTTTACAACACCAGAACGTTGCGAGTTAGCGCGCAGCGTCCACCACAACGCCGCTTTTCGCTTTTGCGGAACGACACACTAGGGCGATACGAAAAATATATAGTGTCTTTTCCGACGTGTACGAGAGATAGCAAGTTGTGCATTAAAAGAAACAGTCTATGCTGCGAGCAGAGCATGGGAGCAAGCGAGCAAAGTACAACGCAGAATACAGCACCATAGAGCTGCCGAGGTGAACACACGAAGCTGCAACCCAGTGTATTCGGTTTTAGGGGCGAAACCCCTTAGGGGCTGGGGCTGATGGCGTCTCCTGTCATCGCCGTCGTCGTTGTAATCGTCTTTCAAATCATATAGTCACGGAACTAAAACACTGGTAAACTCGTTCACGTCTCGCTCTAGAACGTAACGCGTACTAAAAAAATCCCGGGACACTCGTTTACGCCTCGCGCTGTAGCGCTTGGTAACGCGTACTGAAAAAATTTAAAAAAAAAAATAACACCGGGACGCGCGTTCACGCCTCGCGCTAAAAAGCTTCGTGCTGCAAAGACAAGAGACTTTTCCAGCAAAGCTGTATTCCTCTACCCTCCAACGGTTTTACCTCCGTTGGCAAGAACGCCAAGGAGCCAAGAATACACTTATACACTGCATGCTTCGCCCCTCCCCAGGTTTCACGTTAGTGGAGAGGGTCCGGGATTTTTCCTGACAGCTTTACCAGCACGAACTCTGACGCGGAATTCTGGTAGCAACCTTGCCATTGAACAGCGAGTTTCCTGCAACTCCGTGTCAGAACTTTAACGCCGTTTCCGGTAGAGAAACGAAAATTAACGCAATGAACAAATGCACGTGGGGAAGAGTGCATAGCACAAGCGTCAGCCTCAAGGGAGTGAGTAAGGGACTACCGCAGTGAGTCGTGGACGGCGAGGGCGAGGGCCTCTCGCCGAGAGTGATTAGTGGCGAGTGTGAGTGGCCAGCCGCATTCACCATTAACCATAAGCACCGACATGCGCCTTAAGACTGTTGAAAACAAAATTTCGGTAAGTGTATTTCCATCATGCACACACGCATGCACGCACCGCACGCACACGCCCCTACGCCGACCAGTCTTCTCGAAACTTTGGCACTATACTTACACTGCCCCATTTGGTCACTCACTCACTCATTCGCTCGCTCACACTGACGTTCTGCGCTGGCCTCTGTGCGCGGCACTGCATGCCGTACCGCTATGTGGTCTGAAGCATCTACTTCGCCGGAAGCCGCAGCGTCGCACACCGCAGGCACGCCGCAACTGAACTCGAAAACATTACTCGCAACGCGAAACTGGAAAGAGCACTCACTAGCCTTCAGATGGAAATTAATTTTGTCGTATTCACAACTTATAAAAAGCGCTGAAGTGTTTCCGGAATTTTCTATGACCTGACGCTCATTGTCTTGACGTTGAATGTCACATTCTCGAATAAACTAAAGCATGTGCTGCACTACTTTTCTTCGGACGTCGACCACTCGCTACAACTGAACGAAGGGACAGTTTTACAGTGACGACGACGCTCTCGTCATCGTTATCTTTATATTCGGCCTCTTTTCCTGGGGGTGCAATGAAGGCTCACTGGCCGACGCTGATATTACGACGAACACGTCTTGCTAAGCCTTTGAACAGCCTTTTCGACACATTTGCGGCGCCGGTTTGTCAGTAGCTCAGCGTGACATATCTCTAGATTGTTAACAGTAGTTTTATCACAGCTGTGATAAATGGCTGTAGGGTCCAGCTCAGAGAATCGCCGCCTCTATGCTCAAGTTTGGACACAGCCATGATGCCTCCAATGGCAGCCTACCATTGTCCCTGAAGAAGAAAGTGTATTACAGCTGCATCTTACCGGTACTCACCTACGGGGCAGAAACTTAGAGGCTCACTAAGAGGGTTCAACTTAAATTGAGAACGACTCAACGGGAAATGGAACGGAAGATTATAGGTGTAACATTGAGGGACAAGAAAAGAGCGGAGTGGGTCAAGGAACAAACGCGTGTTAAGGACATATTAGTAGAAATTAAGAAAAAGAAATGGACGTTGGCAGGGCATGTAATGCGAAGGCAAGATAACCGTTGGTCATTAAGGGTAACAGAGTGGATCCATAGAGAAGGTAATCGTTGCAGGGGGCGGCAGAAAGTTAGATGGGCAGATGAGATCAAGAAGTTTGTGGGGATAAATTGGTCGCAGTTAGCACAGGACCGGGGTACTTGGAGATTGATGGGACAGGCCTTTGCCCTGCAGTGGGTGTAGATAGGCCGATGATGATGATGATGATGCCTCGTAGGCCGAAGGATTCACCTACGTTCCGGCATACCGTTCGCTGACATTCTGTTTCTGCTATAAAGCACGATGTAAAGCACGATGTAAAGCATGATGTTTGTGCAGTAAAGCACGATGTATAGGTTTAAAAGGTTGACTCCGTTTGTAAAAGACCACGTTTATATGCGAAAGCCACCATCTGCCAACTGCTGCGTCCAGGCTGGAGTTCTAAATTTGGCACGCGAGGTGTCAATTAAGCTGTCTGGGCTTAACCATGCGGCATCGGCCCCACTTTCACAACCGCATCGCAGAAAAGATCAAGGAAGGTTTCATAACCTTGCCAAGAAAGCATGAACACAAGCACGAAGAAAATCGCACATTAAGAAATTAAGGCGAATTAGGGTGTGCAGTTTTGCACAGGCATCTACCCAAATATGGCGTCGTAATATATAGCCGGATCTTTGTAGCTCTAAGTATAAAAGTATTGGCATATGACGGCGAGAACACGTCGCACTCCCGATATAATATAGCTAAATTAAAAAACACTTCGTCATAGGCGACCACCAGCAATATGCGGTAGGCCTGACACTTTTTAGAAGGAATAGAATGTGTGTACCGCCTTCCGGCACAGTTTGAGAAAGTATGTTTTATTGCAGTGGGGGCACCGACTTTTTCTGGGTATTGTCACACGAAGTACGTGCACTCGTAGGAGTCGTGGAGAAATTCCGATGGTGGGACAGTTCAGGCTCATGTGGTTAGCAACGAAACAAATTAACAATTTCGCTCCGCGGCTACAATTTACGGGATAGGGTATACGTGTGGCCCGTTTTGTGCAACCATTAGAGTGATCTGATTAGAAAGTTTTTCCTCGTCTCCTGTTTTGTGCTTCCTTGTAGAGAGCTTTATTTAAATTTCCACGTTTGAATGAATGCGCCCTGACTCTACTCCCTCCTTTCCACTCAGTGCGCAGGAAGAGTAGAAGATCGCATACAGAAACCTCTGCGTTCTGTTAGTTGAGATATCACGTCATGTCTCGTGGATTTGTCGGTCACCTACGACCAACAATATTAAATAGAAACGTAAGAAGGGATATAAAATATACAAAATAAATGACAGAAAAGGACATAAAAACGGTATAAAGAATGCTGTGAGTTAAACACATCTGCAAGTTTTTTGTATGATCAAAAACCATTGCTCAACCTATTCACACTGTTTGTATTGGAGTACAATTTTTAATAAGGAGGGTCTCGCACTTGCTTTAATCGGGAAACGTCACACGCAAATTTTTTTGGCGTAATACAGTGGCTTTCATGAATTCATTACTTTCCAATAGCACGTTAAAGAGGCCCAGCAAATTTTCTAGACCGAAAGCGGATATGGAAAGCAAACACGGGCTTAGCGCGAAAAAGACAACATATACAGGAAGGACAGGACGAGCGGAAAATATCAAGTAACTTTTATTACACACACCATGCACAGATATCAGTACGCTTGAGGTTTTTTTTATTTCTTCGAAAGAAGCCATATCCACAAACAGAAAGAAATCCAGATAAAACTGCAGTGACAAGAAAAACTCGGCAACTTTCTCTTAAAAAAGGGTGGCAAGAAAGTAGGTGAGATAAACACCCTTCAAACATGCACACAGGTAGTAGTTCGAATTGAAAATGAGCGAAATCCAGTTGCTCAATGGTAGTTTGCTTTTCGCTTGACTGTTCGGACTGTTCCGTTGGGGCTTTAGGAAGTTTTTTTTTTGCTTTTAGTTGCTGGCTTATAATAAATTAGGAGAATGGTGAAAGATCTGTACCTGTAAGGGACTGGAAGGAGAAGTGAACGAAATAAAACTGACAGATGTAAAACAATCATTTCTTCTCGTCTCCCCCGTCTCTACGTTGTAACTCTAGTTATATTTATTTTTCCACTCCCATATTTACTATTTTAGCACTTTACTAAATAGCTGCTGCTTGGAAACCCTAGCAAATTTCCTCCCCCCCCCCACCTTTTCTGTGGGTGCGAACCACTTCAGTATGGTGAAGAAGAAAATTCGAGCAGCCTTCTCGAGGAGCGGTTTGGAAATAATGGCAAGGCAATGAAGAGCTTGCTTACTTCGTGAGTGTCTTCAGGCGTGTCCAATAAAATTATCCTGCAGAAGAAATAGAAAGCATCTTCTAAGGCTACCAAGAGGACTCATGCGCTCTCCATCTATAGGTCTGCTGTTCTTGAACCCCTGTTGCATATGTTTAATGCCCTTTCTGCCCATACTCCGTCGCATCATTCTTGCACGTCAATTTAAGTGAATATTTCATAAGAATGGCGCATCACCTTGAGTTTTTAAATTCAATACGAGCCAAATACAAACGTATCCTAATAGTGCTCAAAGTCACCGCATGATGTTTTATTACTGGTGCCATAAATTTCCCTAGCTGAAATGTAAAAGATATCATATAGTAGCTTTGACAGCGTTGCATTTACTTACGGCAACAAACTTCGGCTTTTTTTTCTCAAATTCACTCTTGGTGGATTTGGCTCATGTCCAAAAAAAAAAAACGTCTCACCTGTTAACAGGCAGCTCGTGCGCACTTTTTCAAATCATAGCGAACGGTGAAAACGGCACAGTCACATTTCTAAATATACGAGTGAAGATGCAATATCTCTTGTTTGTGAAGGAACACTCATGTGTCCCTCACACAATCTTTTCCCTCCTTTCTAATATGATAGGCCTTTATATTTTCCCGTGCCTCGGTGTCGCCGCACCTGAGCAGAAAGTTAACCTCATTAAACATTGAAAAGCGTCATGGACTCGCCAGACGTGCAGGCCAGACAGTGAATTAGCAAGTTTGCAGTAGTGTTGTTTTTATCTGGAAGGCCGTGCTCACGCAAATGGTCGTTAATGCAGCGTCCGGTCTGCCCTATGTCGACATTACCACACTTTAATGGTATTTGATATACCACGCCAACGTTGCAGTCCACACGGGGGTTCGCGTGCTTCTTTCCGCGCCTTTTACGCTTCTTGTTTTCTTTTGCGATGCGTGAGCACGTGCCTGCAAGCTTCACGGGGGCTGAGAAGGCCATTTTTATTCCATATGTGTTGGGGTCATTTTAAGGTTGTGGGTGGAACTTTGAACACAGGGTACGGCTTCAGTGGCATGCAGGCTGGCGAGTGCGTGTCACTGTTCAAAGAGGTTAAGGTTGAGCACAGGTGCAACGTCACCAAGGCACGTGAAATTCTAGAGGCCTAACACATTAGAAAGAAGGGAGAAGATTGTGTAAGGGGCACATCGGTATTCCTTCACAAACAATAGATGTATCTTGACTCGTATCTTTAGAAATGTGATTGTGCTGCTTTCACTGTTCGCTCTGTTGTGTAATAGGTGCGCAGAGCGACCTGTTAACAAGTGTACTTATATGTGTGGTCTGTCTAATAAAAGTTGGTTGAGAGTTCGGGCTCGTCCCGTCCTTCCTGTATGAGTTGCCTTTTCCGCGCAAAATCCGTGTTTCTTCACCGAAGACGCCCCAACTCACCCAACAACAAGTTCTTCAAGCGCCAAAAGGTGTGTAGAAACGTAATACCTTGCTCTGGTGAAGTATACAACTATTCTAGTTACAAGTTATAATGCAAGCCTTCTTGAGGGAAGCATAATGAAATGGAGGAAGATACGCCTTGTACTGGCGTTATACGTATGTTGTGCCTTCGTCACTGGGGGAAAAAGTGCATGGCGAAGATGACCATATCGTTTGAGGGAACCGAAATGACGCACTCTTGGCGACACCGTTCTCGACACCTGCGTCGATTACCTCCTTTTACGCAGCAGATGCCGGTGTTGCATCCTTACTAGGAACATATATCTGAAGTCAGAGGTGAAGGACAACCGCCATTTAGGCAGCGACTAGCACCAAGTCAGAGAGACTGGAGTCCCGGCGGCTAATCAGTGTGACGCCACACTGACATAATTTCTGCACTTGCTTCTTGGCTAGTGTTTCGGCGCACTTTGGTTGCGGTACTCTTCCTGGAGACTGCAATAAGCAAAGGTTCGTGTGAGATTGCGCCTAAGCGAGCGTTGACGCAAGCCAGTTGAAGCACAAACAAAAAGTAAGGGGAAGCCGCTGTAAACTCTTGTAGATAAGCAGCATTGCTTGTCGACCCCTGAGTTTACCGCACCTAGACGCCTGCCGCCTTATCAACAACCACCGTTTCACAGCATGCTTCGGCGTGTGGCACTTGGGTCACGTGTACAAACTTTGGAAAAGAACCCGAGCAGTTTGCGGCAGATGCCGTCGGAGCCTGGGCAAGGTAAGCAGCTATTTTATTTTGTACAGGCAGTGTCGCATACGATGTGAGGTACAGCAGGTGACTTTATTTTTCATTCATTAAATTTTTGAGTGTCCGACACAAGCGAGAAAAAAATATTGAGCTTTCTTAGCCCCTTATATGACCAACCATTTAGACATGTAGTGATCGATTGAGCGGGTTTAACGCGCCGCAGCTACAACTGGGCTATGGAGCATGCCGTAGCGGAGGGCTACGGATTAGTTTTGACCACCTGTAAATCTCTACCATGCGCTGAAATTTTGACACACAGGAGTTTTCGCTTTTCGCGTCCAGCAGAAAAGCAGCCACCGCGGCTGGGATCGAACCCACGTCCTCGGGCTCAGCAGCCCAACGCTTTGTCCACTGAGGTACCGTGGCGGTGGAGCAGCATGTAATGAATAGAGGTCCGAAAAAATGATCTAGCACTCCGAAAAGTATCAGACAGAGGAACGTAGTGTATACAAAATTATTCTTTCGTAAATGTCAACTTCAAAATCTATGTGACTGTTTTCTGTTTTAAGGTAAAGGACCTACTAGCGTACAAGACTACATGCTAAGCACGCCTTGGAAGGGATTTTCTTGGAAGGGCAACACGCTCCTCCTTTTAAACCAAGCCGGCGCATAGGTGTAAGGTGCTGTTTTTACATTAGCGTAGTCAGCATGTACGTCGGCAAAGCGTAGTACGGATATGGTGCACAGCGATGAACAATTCCAGTAAAAACAGTTTCCCCTTGAGCTTGTTCGTGGCATAAATACGGGCATGAATCATCCAGGCCTAAATTCAAAATTGGCTTCTGTAAAAAGTGTTGGTGTGATTGCAAACCGTTTATTGACCAAAGGAACGCACTAGGTCTGCGGGGCGTACTGAATAGGGAGGAAAGGAATTGAAGTTCGGAGTTCTTCAGTAAGTGGCGTATGGCCCCCATATAGAATAGCTAACATGTGCACCCGTTCTTGAGTGGAATTTTTGTTAAAAAAACGATCATATTTTAAAAATGAAAGAATAAAACTCAGCCGCACTAACTGACCAAACTGGATTCACGCTTTCAGAAGATATCTGAGGGCATCACACTAATATGTACTTTAGTCCTGACGTCCCACTTCGAGGAACAAAGCTCGCTGTCCGGCAGACCTTACGGGGTTCTGTCTTCATAAAAATGTTCGTTTCCCAAGTCGCCGCGTGAAAGACGGACCACGAATTCCCCTGACGCTGCCCTAAATAGTGTTTGGGAACAAGCACACTAGGCGGGAGCCTTAAGGATACGTCGAATATCTACAGAATACGGCCCGAAAAACGGGAATGCCCTCTCTTTTTTACTCTTCTTTTTTACTGTTTTACTGTTTCTTCCCAGGGGAGCACGCAAGATGCTGGTGACTGTAAGCGCACTAAAGCGGTCCTGGCGTCTCATCTACACTGTGTGTGTTCCCATTGCCCTGCTTCCAGTGGCGGTATGCATTGGAGGGAAGGTACGTGCATGCATTATGCCTGGTGTTCTAGCTGCCTACCGTGCTTTCCGGTTTAAAGGATGCGTGCGCCAAGAGGGGTGCGCAGAGGACAAACTGTTAGCGCAGCAGAGACACCGTGGACGCGGGAATCTGAAGGCCCGACGTCACGCCTAGCGTCACGTTGTATTATCTAAAGTCGTAAACCGGAAACCGCATGTTGACGTATACTAACTGTGATGTCGCTTGACATGTCGTCTGCCTGAACGTTAGCGTTATGTAACGCTGTCTATATTACAGGCCTAAAAACCCGACAAGACTACGCTCTTAAACACAGTAACGGAGAAAGAAGGGAAAAGAAGCAAACTAAAGCGTAAAAAGGACCCTGCAACACTCTTTGTGCTGTGCAAGTAAACCTACAGGACGTATATATTGCACTGCCAGGAATATTTGAGCCAAATATTACACGTGAACGTAAAGTGGTAAGCCCGCAAATCGCCGTGAAAGACGCGGAAAAACCAACCACGGCCTCTTCAATTTTCCGTAATATGCACGTCTGGCATGGTCTAAATGACGTCATTTTTGCCATGGCTGTTCTATTGGCTGTCGCTGGTCCAAGTTCGCGGGTTATTTCTCGCATTCCTGTGACGATCCTCCGCCGTACGGCGCTGTGTACCAACCTCTTCTATGTCTGAACCTGCACGCATACTTTTGGTGTTTCTTTTGTTTTGAGTGCGCGCTGGAGTTTGAGTGGCGGACTCAATACTTTCTTTTCAATGAGATCACTCGACGAAAACGTTTATTGCTTCAAAAAGGCCCTACCAGCCTGAGCGCTTGCTTGGGAGCAGGCAGCCATGCCTGCTTTTTTGTGGCACCCGACCGGAGATAGACCACTCCACGTTGTAGAGAACAGAAGGAAACTCCGCGGCCTGTGATGTATCGAAGGCCACCGAAGAGAACGCCGCGAGCCGCCCCCCTCTCCGGGGGAGAGAGCGCAGCTTTCATCGCGTTGTCCGCGGTCGAGTTGAGGAGGGAACAATTACGCTGCGATTTTCTCATCGCGATTAGTTTCGGTAATAGTGAACGTATTTTCATAATTCTTGCGGGAGGAGATTGCTGGGACAATATACCTAACCCCAAAATATATTCCGAGTAGTCGATGGTAAGTGCTGCAAAGTCCCTTTGAGGATTATGATGAACAGGTACAAAAACGTGGAGACAAAACTCGGCGTGAAAGGATGCTCACGCATTTTCAGTAACCCCTAGTACAGTGTGGAATATGCGCAGAGTAACATATACACGCAGAGGATAGAATACTTTATAACAAGCAAATTATGCTGCTTTCGAACGGTATTTCTTCGTGGCCACCGCCAAGGCGCATGTCATTTTGCGTGTGTGTGTCTGTATGTTGTTGCGTGTTTTTTGTTTCCCGTCTCTGAATTTTTCGTCCCACTTGTGTCTCTGTTCCACGACATGCGTTCATTCATTGACCTACTTGTCGTACTTGTTTTTGTAACGCAGAGATCGCATCCTCGAAGGATTTGGTTGTTTTGTGAAGGCTTCAGAGGCTCATCTACAGCACGCGTTAATCAACTGTCGCGGTTAATGCCGCTCTGCTGTACGTTCCCAGTACAAAGGACACTGCTTTTACGATGGGGGATACGAGGTTGCGTCTTTATGACGCCGTTGAGGCCAGACTCATGGCGCCAAATAATAGCCCTATCCTTACCACTCGCGACACAGGGTAAATGCTGGCTCCAAGGTGAAACCATGCTCGAGGCGCATGTGCCTGCCAGATGTTCCTCTGTGTTGCGTCTTTCTAAGAGTCTAGGTGACCAAGCTTGACTGGTATCACACAGACTGAATAGACTCTACTCCGAGGCGTGCCAACATTTTAAAATTGTATAAATTAGCAAATGTTTGCAACTGGTACGAAAGATTTAGTTCAGTTGAGTTCTGAAAAAATAAAATGGGTGCACATTTATCTCTGATTAAATGTGGTTCAGGGAAGTTGAGCCTCAAGATCGCATTATCGTAACAAGACAATCAAGATCGTAAAAAGACAATCAAGGAATCTCAGTGACGGTCACCCCGCCATTATCATCGTTTCGTCCTCCCAGGCGAAGAACCCCGGCGCTTGTTCTGTGTTCTTATTGCGGCCTGTTTTCTCGTGCGCTAAGTAATAATGCTTCATAACCGTAACCAACTACCCCTTATATATGCTCTGACAGTCGTAACTCGCTCCCTCTGAAGGGCTAGGGCTGTGTCACCGGTTACTTAGTCACGGGAAGAGAAGTGCAGCTCCAAGATGTTGAAGGTAGGGACAGTCATCCTGACCCTCGCCAACGACGTCCCTGACTACTCGATGGAAGGAATAACAGCGAGTGTCTCTGAGGAAAAATAACCTCTTCCTCCTCTCTTTAGGAAAGGAAAGAGGAGGGATCATTTGTGACGCAGTGGAGTTCATTTTTTTTTGACGACAACTTTGTTTTCTTACTAGGATGACGACTAATACATCTTTTGGGGGGAGCGACATTAACGGCTTCGCTATTAAAAAAAGATACGCCAAAAGGGGGGAGAGTAACTGTTTCAGTATATATTCGGGGTTTCTTGAATTCAATACAAGTCTGAATATATTTTTTTGCTTTCCATAAAATTGGTCTAACCTTTTAGCCACAAATATTTAAAATTATTAGACAGAGCCTTTACAACTTTGCAAGGACACGGATGTAAATGGAGGGAGAAATCAGGCACCCCTCTGTCTAAACACGACGATGGTTGAACGCGAAGTTTCCTCGTTAGGGGTTCCTTGGCTGTCATCTGATTTTGACTTACACCCGCAGACGGTTTGGACTTTGACTCACTGAGCTTTGACTTTGTCTCGCACACATGAGTCTTTTGACCGACAGCGGCTTAGACTTTGGCCTTTCGCCATTTCATTTCGCATAAAGAAAGCTTCTAGTTCAACCATCCTCGTCGTTAGACAGAGGGCGCATGGTTTTTCTAATTTTGCCCGTCCATGCATCCCTTTCCAAATTTATTCTGTCCGAACATGTCGGGATGGCGCAATCGGGTAGACGTCGGTTTCATAACGCCGAGGGACCCAGGGTCGATTCCGACCACGAAGGAGTTTTTTCTTTCCCTTCGCCCTCGATCGTCCTCATCGTCAGAGAAAGTTGCCTATCCTGCAGTGCGTTTTTCGACGCGGCCTACGCCATCAACGAGACGTAGAAAGCTCCGCTTTAAAAATGGCCGCGCTTAGTTCGGACTAGGCCGATTGTCGTCTTTCTGCGCCCTTCTCCCGACGCTTAGCTGCCAAAGTTGGCGTTCTTTACTTGCTTCCGCCTGCAATTTGACGCTGCTGCTCACGTTTTTGCGTTAACTCCTTAGCGAGCCGAGCGACGTCTGCCGGATGGTCCGACTCAGTTTGTTGCTTTTGCCATTGGGACTTCGACACAGGTGAAGCATCGTCCTCGGTTCTTCCTTCCATCGTACAAACGGCTGAAACTGAAGCGCTGGCTCGGCTATAATAGTGAGAAACTGCGAAGCGCCAGAGAGACGGTAGGACAACTGGATTTATTAGCAATGGTCGAAAATTGCATGATGAGCCCTCGGCGAGGGCGTCTTCACGCCTCCGATATTTGATTGATGTCACGTGACCTGCCTCCTCCAGGCTCGCAAGCCAGTCGCTCCTCCCACTTCTACAACTTTCGAAAGGTGCCACTAGTCGCAGCTGCCGTGGCTGCGATGGGCCACGTGGTATCACTTCCAGGCATGGAACCTTTTCTTTCCTCCATGCTTCCAGGTTAAACTTTTCCGCACGACGAAACTTGTTGGCATGGGCCAATATTGCATTTGGAATGAAATACACGATGCGTGTAGGGCGTCACTGCCGCAGAGTAGCTTTGGAAAAAAAGAGCAGGCTTTTTTCTCCTTGGAAGTAATAAGACGAAATACAGATTGGGGATTACTGTGATTGAATGCTCATCCCAAACAACGTGTATAGCAGTGGCCTGAACGGCACTAATAGTTAATTTCGCTAGCAGCATACGAATACTTAAACAGCCTTTTATGAAGTTAGACCGTATCCCCTATGCCACCACAATGGTATATCAAGTGACACAATGATTTTGTGGCATGCGGAAGTACGGAAATTTTCTTCGCCGGAGCCACGCTAATATTCAGCTTTTATGCTACACAAGGTGAATATTAACAGAAAAGGGTAAAACGTTTTATGTTATAAAAGGCGAAGACATTACATTAAAGAACGTGTCAGCTAACGCAAGTTCCTTTTTCTTGTAACGCCAGTTGAAAACTGTCTTTTATTTATATTTGATGAACATTTTTCAGGCCGGATGGTGCGCCTACATCATGCTCTGGATGGCCAGCTACTGGTCGGCAGAAGTGGTCCCATTGGCGGTTACATCCCTGATGCCCGTGTTTTTGTTCCCGTTCTTCGGAATCGTACCCTCACAGACCGTCGCCAATTTTTATATGAACGTGAGTAAAACCTGCTCACTTGGGTAAAGGTACTGTTGCCCAGTTGTTTACATCGTTGATTTGCGTGGGGTAATAGCTAAGGCCACATACTGCTTCGTAACATACGACGCTCCCTTAGTCAGAAGACTCAGAAGTTCATTGTCATGAACGGTGTCATAGTAGAAAAGACAAACTTACTGAAATTAATTATTCTGCTTGAAAGGGGTGTTAGGTTGCCTAATAATGAATAGTCAGGGTTAAAAATTAATAAGGCATAGTTAATCCACATACATTTCATGGTGACATCGCTCTATTGAATCAGTCTAGGTAAGATTTACAAACAACCTCACAGAACTCTACTGAGAAAGCTCAGTTGCGGGGTTAAATGAACACAAATAAATCTGCAGTAATATTAGGAAAGATTCAGAAAACACCCCTTCAAATAGACAATGGAAGTTGTCAGTGCTCGTCCAAACAACTAAAAAGCAATAAAGGTTGAAATGTTAAAGGCTCTGCTGCATCAGCACAATAGTACGAAATAATAAAAAGCAGACTACTGCTATCAGTAGATAGATTGGTATATAACCGAAGTGTAATTTCAGAGATTAAATCCGGAGCATAAGCTGGTCTTACTTTCCACCTTGAAATAAAACTTAGGTCAACACCAAACGTACGAAAAAACGAATAACACCACCAAAACATAGGGGGAATAAAGCAGCGCCGCGGATTAGAGAAAAACTCGGGTGGAAGACACCCTAGTTCCAAGTCAGCCAAAAAATATAGTGTTTCTCAGATGAGGTAGTGTGGTTGACAGGCAACAAAGGACAATTCGTTTAGCTGAATGGCCGAAGCAGGAAGGGGACTGAAATAGCAAGAGGCAAAAACCTCGCTGGAGCGATGAGAAAAGAAAATTCGGGTCAAGCAATGGACTCAGAACACCCACGTTAGGGGGGCTTGGAAGCCCATGAGCGAGGCCTTCATCCCTCACTCGATACCAATGGGCTGTCAGTGTTAATGATGACGACGAATAGGTAAGGTCAGCAAGACATATGAAGGTAGTAGGGAGACAGGAAGAGGATATTGGTGATATAAATGTCACCATGTAAAACGTATAGAGCAAAGCACAACACGACAAAGGAAGGACGATGGAACAAGCGCTTGTCCCGGCGTCTTTCCTTTGTCGGTGCGTTCTTAGCGGTCTAAATTTTTACATTATTAGCCAACTTGCCCAACAACGTCTTTTACGAAATGACACCATACAAATTACGCTGTCACGGCCTCTGGCTACCTGCCGTGCAAATAGAGTGTAGTATTCGCCCCCCTCCCTCCCCCCGACGACTGCAGGAGTCGTAGGACGTGTTTTATCGTCTTGAGTTGCCAGGTAGACCGTCATCGGAAGTGGGTAAAAGGTAGCAGGCTTCTTTCCCTCGTAGTAAGTAAAGAACACTTCCTTTACTGTCCAAATTAAAACGCGAGTACGGCCCATTTGTTTTAGGAGGATGACATGAACGCGAACTAATGTTATATATACCTCATTTGTCACTGATTTAAATATCTGAAGGTTACAAGTTGGCGGCCATGTACTGATCAAGCGAAAACGTCTGCACTCAATACATTTGTGTTTCTTTACCTATAGGAGATCGGCATCGTCGTGCTGTGTTCACTAATCATGGCAGGGGCCGTCGAGACAAGCAACCTACACAAGAGAATAGCGCTGAAATCATTACTTGCCATCGGAACAAGCAACGTTAGGTGAGCAAAAAAATATTTACACTTTGTGCTGGTGTCAAAGTTCAAGAGAGAAACTCCTTCGAAGACTGAAACATGTAAAAAAAAAAAAACTAATCCGACTTAGAAGCTATACTAATAATTTCAATGCCAGAGCATATGTTTAGTGGCGGTTATTTTTCGTGAAAAGGCGTTCTTAGCGAACTACTCCGAGTTTTTTATGATAGGTGCTTTTACTCAAAGATGGACGACAAAGCCGCGGTACTTTTTGCCTCGGCTGTTTTGGGGACGCGTTTTCATGAGTGCGAGTTAAGCAATAAGCATCACGTATCGATGTACCATGCAACGTTTTGTTGCATCCGAGTATAAACTGATAGTATTGGAGCGAGAATGGCTGAAACCCTCACCGTGAGCTCATCTTTCAAACCACGTTGTATTTAATTAGACTTTGTGTCATATTTATCTCACTATGTCAGTGTAAAGATCACCTATTACATCGCATTAAATTGTGCATGTGCTTTTATGGTGCGCATAACGAGAACCATCTGTAACTGGTGTTATTGGTTGTGTCTAAAATGACCAAGGGCATTCTTTGGTACCAACAAAAAGTGTATTGCATCAATTAAATACGTGTCAGTCGGCACTTTAGTTACACACCTAGAGGAGCGGGAAAACGCCTCACGCGGTTGAACTGGGCGATCTCCAGGTGGAAATCGTCAGGGTAACATGCTGATGAGCCCAGGCGGTTCAAAATGATCCCCATGCTTCGCCGATGCGCAGCACTGAAGGATCTGAATGTATGTAGATGACGATATTTATCGTTATATATGCAATGCAAAAGGATTAAAGCTTTCAATTCGAAATTGCAATCACGGATATGATAAAAGAAAATGCGCTCTTGGTCGATATTAAGTTGGCCTTCTTTCAGGCAGCCAACCGAAATTTCTCCCTCCAATTCTTTTAAACTTAGATGCGTTTACCAAACCTAACGATTTAAAAATTGAATAGGCATTACCAGACAATCAGGCCAATTTGCATTATTGGTCGTACTTCTGCCCGCTAAGGCCAATTTCTTTGCGGTGGAAATAATGCGAGGATAGGGGATCTCCCACCCCTTATCCTTTTTACAATTTTCGACGGCTTAAAAATACCTGCCTCTTCTTGGCGACGCAAATATTTCTGACAGGCTTCTTCTCGGCTTTATGCTAGTCACCATGGGGCTGTCCATGTGGATTCCCAACACGGCCGCCACGTCCATCATGGCTCCCATAGTGATGGCCGTCGTAGACCAGATGTACACTTCTTCGAAATCTCAGCTTAAAGACGTCGAAAGTAAGTCAGACTTGCTGTATTTGTCTTATCTGCTTCTTGTACACAGCAGTGCCTGTTTTTGTCCCACTTTCGCAACATACAAAAGTGAATTTAGTCTACCGAGTTGAAATGTGCGACAGCGCCAATAGATTCCGGTTGAGGCTCTTAAGAAACTTGGATGTTGTCCGGGTGGACATCATGAGAAGAAATGAACTCCGTATTAGGGGTTGCTTAAAGATCAATCAGTTATATTTTAAGGAGGAGGAGCTTAAGGCGTTAACTAAAGATGTGCCTCGGGGGATTATAGTGAGAATCAGTGAATGAAATTAAATTATAACGAACGTCGGCGCTGATGGTCGGTTGCCCGGCCGCCCGGTAGGGGCTTCGTCTAGTCCGGGGACTCCTGTTCGGCACTGGCCACTCGGGCCCCTTGCACCACGTTACGATGCACTGAGAGGTGGGAGCTATCTATTTGGCATAGAAGACAGTTTTTAAGAAAACTGATGCCTTGATGTAATTTAAGTCACGACATTAAACATTTCAGTAAGTCCCACGTATCTGGACATTATATGTTCTAAGAGAACACTCGGCATAAGCTTTCACGTTAAATAGATCTATTTTCGTTTCCTTGAAGGCCTTTTAACAAGTACGTGCCTTTTTCCGGACGGAGCAATTTCAATTTGTGCTGCGTGTTACACAAGCGGTTATAGCTTAAACAACATTGTTTGGTTTGGTTCAGTGAACGATAGAACTATGCATTAATACTCAAAAGGTTGACTTAAAATAAGCCTTCTCTGATAGTTGCAACTTGCGAAGACTGTGAATACATTATAATGTTTCTGTCACTGAAGCAGGTATTTCGGTTTAGGTGAAGAGTAATTGTGCATAATTTTATATCATTCTTGTAATGGAAGCGCGTATATATGTCAGAAAAAAGTTTCAGACTTATGCAGATTGTTTTCTTTGGCCACCGCCTTTGCAACGGGACAGTGGAAAATAGCAGGATTGTTAGCTTTTTGTTGTCGTTTCTCTATTACGGGGGTGCCTTTGGTATCCCCGTTGTTAGCTTAGAACCATGCTTTATCGCTTCCGTTTACAGGCTCTGAGCTTGAACCTTTGAACAAACAGGCCGAAGCACCAGCTAGGGACGACTCACAGGTTGCCGGCAAGCCTGAGCAATGTACGGTTGATATTAGGTAAGTACAAGTTAAGGTAACAGTGTATTTCGCCCTTTCTTGCCCTCCTAGTAGGGTCAAGTGTAAGGTCCACTTATGAGATTAGCGGCCAGGCGCCCGGGCTGCGCGTGAGAACCCGCCACTCTGTCTGATGGCCCAGCACTGTAGACTCTACGCTGCAGCCGTCGCCAATTCGTCACGGCGCGCACGGGAGACGGATTGTCTGGCCCACCGCATATCCCAAGGATAATCCCCCATTGAGAAAGCAGACGGCGCCGCCGGATTCCGGGTACCGTCTGCGTGACTCGCGGAGGTGGTGGGATTACCGGCGTCGAAGCCCGCGCCGCGCAAGACACCATTGTTAACGCGCCGCGGCCGGCACAGTGCACTGTCGCCGTCTTTCGCTCTCACCCCGCGGGGTCGCACGCACCTGCTCGTCTGCGAGCGTGCCGTTGACCCAAAGTTGGCGGCGCCTCATTGAATATTCCGTGGCGTGCTGAGTGACAGCTGTCTACGTGAATTTGGGCACTCCCTTACGCGTGTACGAAAGCTACAGGGGCGTTCCCGAGAGAGGGTGATCTCGAGGTTTTATAAGGCCGAACTTGGCCGTTGGAAATCGTTCTTGTCTGAGCACCGAGCTGGGCAGTTCCTGGCGGGACAAGGAGTCTCGACCGTTGAAGCTAGGTTGGGATTTGTGAGCCCCTCGCGTCGGAGGTTTAGGGTGCAGCGCCGTACCGGGCAACTAGACGGATCCTGCGGCGAGACAGGGTCTCGGCCGTCGTTTCTCGAGCGGTTTGTGTACGCTCCGAGAATAGGAGAGTTAGGCGAAGTTAAGGAGCTCGAGTGATTTGTGCGCACTCGGAGCTAGCGTCTAGCTGATGTTCGAAGTTTTTCTTTTCATTATTCATGTACCCAGTTTTCCTACTGTAAATAGCTGTATATAAACTCTCCGTTTCACTTAATCAACCCCAACGCCTCGAGTTCGTCGATTCGACCGCCATCTCCAAGAACTTCAACACCATCGCCCTGCCAGCCTCCTGCCAAATCAACCGGAGCACGGGCGATTGGGTTCCTGATCGACACCGGACTTCGGGGAAACGAACCACAACCATCTTCACTGTCAAGTCAACGTGTATTTCAGGAATTTTAGCAAAAAGATCTTTGTCTTGTGCCACGCCAAGTCCTGCGTGTGGCAAGTTTTTCTGCCTGCAAATAATAAAAGAAAGGGTACCGCGTTGCGGATTTGTTATAAAGTCTATTCGTTTCCCGCCAGGCGATATGCATACTAATATCGACAAGCCCAGCCACCGCAAAATAGCGTACGGCGCCAGCGTGTGGTCTCTCACTTCTTGTACTCGCTATACATGTAAAACTTGCCGATAAGCACTAAAACGGGAAAAAATAACACAAATGTGTCATCGCTATTCTTGGCACCACTAACTGTAAGATGCCATCTTGGCACTATCCGCACCTGTTATATTTTGCTTTCATTTTTGTTTGCTAACAATATCTTGAGATAATTGAGCCAACCTTTGTAAAACTTGCAAAATATCTACAACAAGAACCTTTGGTGCATCTAAATAAACTTAATTAGACGGAAATGTTTGTAGAATGCCCCAGCTAAACCAACATGAGAGGGAAACAGAACTTGCTTTAATTGGTCCTGTTCTTCTCTGCAGGCAAAAGAATAACGACTAAGTACTCATTCTCCCACTGACGTTTTGAAAACACACACACACACACAAGAACATATTTGACAAATGGACTTAATTGATAGCCATCCGCGTTTGTTTTCTTTTGCGTTTGATGCTTTACCCTTTGTGTTTGGCTTTGATTGTGCAGCGCTGACGTTCCCCGCTGTATACATTGAACATGTTATTGTTCCCCACTTCACGGCAGCCCCACACTGGCAAAAGAGGTATTGCAAGCAAAAATACAAGCGATAAAAAATATTTGTGATTACATTGCACAGGCCGGAATCTCTCCAGAAAGTCATCCGCACGACAATGCTGCTGTCGGTGGCATATGCTGCCAACATCGGGGGCACGGGATCTCTAGTCGGCACGGGCCCGAATATGGTGCTCAAGGGACTCATGGATGAGTAAGTGGACAGCCGGTTGCGCCCTGTCTTGCTGTAGCATTTTTCACCAGTTTTGCAAGTGGTCGACTAACTCTTAAAATCGCCACTAACGCTAAGGGAGATTGGCTTCATTACGCGGGACAGCCCGTGGTAACTTCTCTTCACCATCTCATCCTTCAGGATAAAAAAATAGAAGGCGCTTGACGCATTCGTGAGCTGTAGTGAAAATTAAGTAAGCTTCTATAATTCCCCTTTTCGCGCGCCCTTTATTTCCTTGCCAATACTTGTACTTATAGAACCATGGTATGCGTTTTCTATATGTCCATTGCGTCGCGATCTTTCCCTCTGTTTAAGGAGAGATCAAGCGTAGCGAAAATGGCATGGCATAACAAATCACACTTGTGAGCATATTTCATTTGTGCTTGTTTTTTTAACCTCACCTGTGCCTGCGTACAATCGTCCGTATTCTATTGGACTAAACAGTTTATAGTCTACGCTGATCTTGTGAATCGTCCCGTCTGTACGTTTTTGTCCTATGTAAGCAATCGGCGAAGTCCAATTGAATAATTTCGTAAAGTTGGTGTTCAGTCGCCATAATAGTTCTATTATTTGTGTACTGCCAATTGAATCAACTTGAAATTAGTGATACACCAGACTTAACCCGCCGTGAATTGAAACAAGCCTGTCGTATCTATGTCATCTCGTACTGTCATCGTGATCATCATCATCATCATCTCATCATGACCTGCTACTGACGTTAGTGACGAGCGCAATGGGCACTTATTGCCGATGCGCACTGCCTTGACATGGAATATTTTCTACCCTCCCAAATAGCTCGTTTCCAGAATCAACCGAGCTGACTTTCGCAACGTGGATGTTGTACAACGTACCCACTATGGTGATTTGCGTTCTCCTTGCGTGGGTCTATCTCCTGGTAACAGCGAGACGTGCGCTGTGAGTATAGAATTCTCCATGACATTCTAAATAATTGGGTTGGTTTTAAGCCCACCGCTATTAGGTTGCACAAAAGTAAGAAATGTGGGGGAAACTTGCCCGCAGAAAGTTTGGTGATGTAATAAATAAAACTGGCAATGCATGGCATCGAGCAACTTTGCAACACAAATACAAACTGTTGTAAAACATATGATCGCGTTACAAGAACAAACATTGCGACAGGCATGTGTCCAAAAATGTTCATTTTATTTTGCGATGAAACTGTTCTCCACGTCATCCAGTATCTTCGTACAACAACACTTGGACATACTCCCTATTCCCATGCACTAACAATCACTCACGCAAAAGGTAAACGTTTTAAAAGAAGAAATATAAAAAAGAGCGCACGGCGGTCTGGTACTCGGACAAATGATAGCGGGAGATGGGTTCCGCCTTTTGCAATAACCAGCATACAGTTAAGCGGCAGATAACGGTATGGGAGTTTGATCTGGTGGCGGCGTCAACGTTTTAATTGCCGACAGTCATTTTTCCCGTGAATGTGGTTGTGATAGTTGAAAGAGCCACATGTATGCTATTAAACAGCTTGCCGCTACGAAGAATTCTCGATGGGTGCTATAAAGTGCAAATATGCTTGTTATTTTCCTGCAGCAAGAGCTCATCTGACGCATCCTCCCAAGAAAAGATACGAGAAGAAATTTCAAGAAGATACCAAGATCTTGGCCCAATGAGGTAATACTTTTGCGCGTCTGGGCCGCAAAACAGAATAAAAGCACATTCGCGGATAAAATATGCAGGTCTGTTAAAAGCATGCTTGCATCAGAAACGGACCCAAAAACCGATGGTTTTTCTACCGAAACTCAATGCTAACGCAACCGACTCTGCACAAAAAGCAGTGAAAGCATCATTGTATTACAACCCACAGAATATTCCTCACAATAAAAAAAAAATATCAAATGCGTGCCGATCTTAAAGGCATACCGCTAACCAGCGAACATGCAAACACGTCGGCTTGGCGCTCTTTCGCCCTTTGATGGCTTTGCGCCAGAAAAAAATCTAGCTATCATCATCATCAAACATATCAGCTTGGCCTGTCAGGAAGCGCCACATTTTTTTTTATACTACTTCTAATCGGTTTTCTGCTTTTTCTGCGACGCCCCTACGGTTTTTTTTTTTCAGTTTTGCAGAGCTGTGCGTGGCATTCCTGATGACGTCGATGATTCTTCTTTGGTTTACAATGAAGCCACAGATGTTCCCGGGCTGGGTAGAGTTTCTTCCATACGGAAAGTAAGTTTTACCCCGAAGTTCATTCTCGCCTCTAGCAGAAATGCGTCGGGACCGTACGTACATTCGTTGCGTCACTAAAAAAAATCTTGCAGGTTATGAAAGTCCAAATTTTATTCGATGAATGCTATCGCCATCGAAGACTGGGGCCAGTTGTGTGTCTGGAAACGCTTTTTAACACCTTAGTGCTTGGAATTCACGCAAATTACTTATTGTATTCTCAAAAATAAAAGTGTTGTTATCTTTTCTTATTGCGGTTCGTGAACTTCTGCTCATGATGCTAACTTACAAAACACCCCCAAAACTAAACTTCGATGGCAAGGACGGCAGGACGAATCGCCTTCTGTATAGAAGGAAGCCTTTTGTTGAGTAATCAATAGTCATTGAATTGGTTCGAATGTTGAAGTTCACAAAAAGAACATCAGAAAAAGTCACCCCACCGGGCCTCAACAATCAAACTCTATCTAGTCGCGTGCCCGCAATAAACATCGGCCGTATGCAGTCAGGCGCTTATTCTGGTGTGTGAAGAGTTGTCTAGAAAGGCCGCGTGAGGTTGCGATTGATGGTCCAGAATGATATACTTCTGGTGGAGAGAAAGCGAAAAAGCGTGAGTGAGATTACCATGCAAGTTAGCTAATCTACTACGTAAACTAAACAAACCTATCCGCTGATTCTCACAACCCTAGTGCAAACTGGGATGGTTAGACCAAACAAAATTGTTGGAATTTCCGTGCATCGTCACAGCCCAATACCTTAGTCTTTTCCTCCCAGATTTCATCAAATTAGATCAGATCATATCCTAGAAAACCCTTATTGCTGCCACGGGTGGGACCTTTTTCAGGTCGACTGCAGAGTCCATACGGCGACGGCAGGATTAACATAGGTCTCCGCGGTGTCTTCAGGCGCTAGGCTAGTGAGGTCTGGGTCAGAGGGTCCGTGTTTAGCAGCGCGGCCTCCCATCTGATCCTCGTTCGTAATTTAGAATAAAATGCGGTGCTTTTTAAGGGTTTGTAGGGGTTTCTCTTCGCAGAACCAAAAAAAGAAACTGGAAAGACTGTGCTCTACAGTCGGGCTTAATTTAACCAACCGTTACTCTAAAAAAAGCTCTCTCACACATCACTTCCCTGTCAGCAACTTGTGCCGTCATGTCTCCTATATACGGCGGTAACCGGATGACTGAAGTTGCCCCGACGGAGACTGGACCATGTTAAAATGTTGGCAGCGGGGTGAGGCTGCTTTCTAACCTACAAAATTAGCAAATTTCCTTCTAAAGAACTGAAATTAGCGAAACCAGTTCGCATCAATACCGTCATGACGGGTACAGCGCGAACACAACTCGGACACGAAAAGACACAGGACGGAGCGCTACTACCAAAAGAAAAGTTTAATCGTGAACACACATACATATATACATGCAGTCAAAGCCACCGTCCTCACATCGTGTGCATTACAATCTACCACTCGGCAAGATCGCGGGGAAATAATAAACAAAACCGTGCATATAATCACACGACACCTGTACAAACCCCGAATAACGATGCGGCACACTCCGTCAACCTTTTTTCAGAAAAGCAAACTCAGCATCCGATAACCTACAGATGGTTGGCTGGCACACGTGTTTCCTTCTTTATTGATGTGAAAAGCTTCAATCATCTCTCTTATGGCGCGCTTTCTGTGTTTGTGAAGAATGATTGTGTGGCACCTCAGGACGGCACGTAGTCCCCCACCCTAACCCTGGGGTTGTGGTTGTCATCAATGAGAGGGTGTGGCGACTCAAGACGGCCCGGGCACTCCTTGTAATGCACGGCTAAATGTGAACACGGTACCCCTTCAAGGAGCTGTGATGTTCGCGTCGGCAAACGTTAAGGCAGCGGCCAGTCTGGCCTATGTATTTCTTACCACAATTGAAAGGAATTACAATCTACCATACGGCAAGATCGCGGGAAACAACAAACAAAACGCTGCATATAAACACACGACACGTGTACAAACTCAGAATAACAACACAGCACACTCCATCAACCTCTTCTCAGAAAAGCAATCAGCATTCATCCGATAACGTGACAGACGGCTGGCTGACTCATGCGTTTCCTTCTTCCTTGACGCAAAAAGCTTCAATTATCTCTATTGTGGTCCGCTTTCTGTGTCTCTGAAGAACGATTGTGTGTGGTAGTTCAGGACGGCACGTGCACGTAATGACGGCACGTGATGACAATTCAGGACGACACGTGATGACAACCACAACCCCCGGGGTTGCGGTTGTCAGTAATGAGGCTGTGGGGTAAAACGGAAGGCTGCGGGGTAAAACATGGTATAAAATTTGTAGAGAGCCGTAAAACCGTTGTTTACAGTATTCCTTTCAATTGTGGTAAGAAATACATAGGCCAGACTGGCCGCTGCCTTAACGTTCGCCGACGCGAACATCACAGCTCCTTGAAGGGGTACCGTGTTCGCATTTAGCCATGCATTACAAGGAGTGCCCCGGCCGTCTTGAGTCGCCACACCCTCTCATTGATGACAACCACAACCCCAGGGTTAAGGTGGCGGGCTACGTGCCGTCCTGAGTTGCCACACAATCATTCTTCACAAACACAGAAAGCGCGCCATAAGAGAGATGATTGAAGCTTTTCACATCAATAAAGAAGGAAACACATGTGTCAGCCAACCGTCTGTAGGTTATCGGATGCTGAGTTTGCTTTTCTGGAAAAAGGTTGATGGAGTGTGCCGTATCGTTATTCGGGGTTTGTACAGGTGTCGTGTGATTATATGCACGGTTTTGTTTATTATTTCCCCGCGATCTTGCCGAGTGGTAGATTGTAATGTATACACGATTTGATGACGGTGGCTTAGAGTGTATGGATATACTTATGAGTGTTCACCATTAAACTTTTCAGTTGCTAGTAGCGCTCCGTCCTGTGTCCTTTCTTGTCCGAGTTTTGTTTGCACTGTACCCACTATCAACCCATACCAACACCCCCCACTTACAGTTCTTCTTAATATCAATACCTTGTTGCGCACGATGAACAGTGTGACGTCTCACTCTCCTTATCTGCCCACTGATCACCTGCAGGATTATAAAGCCTTCGGCCCCAGCCATGATCGCCACATTTCTCCTGTTCGTAATTCCCAAGGACCTCGGGCGACCGACAGGCCGGTCACTCATAACGTGGCGCGAGGCCAACGACAGGGCACAGTGGGGAGTGATGCTGCTCATCGGTGGAGGCATGTGCCTGGCCGAAGGATGCAAGGTCGGTGTCTACCCGCACGTATTTTTGTCCCTTGCACATTACAGACCGAAGAGTTCAGTTAGTTTCCTGATTTGCTCGTTGCTTTACGCAGACGTGCTCTCGTTACTACATCCAGCGGATGTTCGTCGAATTATGGTTTATGCGGCTTTTGCTAACGTTCAATGTATCGTGGGCTAAAAAGAGTAAATATAATAGGCCCAATGTAACCGACTCAAAGTGACAGCCCGTCAAGTGCGACAAGCACAGCAGGAGACAAACACCTGCGTTTGTGCATGCCTCTGTACAAACACTAGGACGTGTTTGTCTCCTTGTCCCTCTTGTGTCGCCCGACGCGCTGTTGCGTTAGTTTCAAATTATGTACCAACCAACCTAAGTTTCAAGTTTTCTGAAGGGACAGACTCATTTGGACCATTTTTTCCAGCAATCCGGCCTTTCTGCGTTCTTGGTGGAGCATCTGAAAAGCCTCGACGTGCTACCCCATGTGATGATTGCACTCGTGCTGTGCTTTGCCGCGTCAATGTTCACCGAAGTGACGAGCAATACGGCCGTCAGCTCCATACTCCTGCCCGTCGTCTGTGACATGGTGAGTTGCCTACCAGGATAGCTAACAGTTCAGTGTTTCACTCTGAAGGCGGGATAGCTCTATCGTATGATGTACTTGGAAAAGTACGCGCGCTTTTACACATACCAAGCGGGAAACAAAGATTTCTGTGTACCGGTGCCACCACACCAGTGTGTGTGTGGAAACGGTCAGGGGAGCAGTGGACAGTTCCTCTTTAGTCTCAGGCAACGCTGCGGCTATGGAGATGCGCGGTTACATTTAAGCGACAAATTTCCAGCTGCATGTCCGGTCCTTCGGCCATCGTACGTTGGCTCGCATGAGGCTATTCTCGGATACACGTTAACAAGGGCAAGGACTCATGCAGTGTATCACTCCGCCGAAGCGACGGACCCGGATGTTAGCGCGGGCGCGCGTTTTGAAATGAAATTGCGCTTAATTTGGGACATCGCCTGCTTTTTCTCACGTAATTTGACATCTCTGCGGTAATATGTTTAGCGTGAAATATCACTGAAACGACTCGCGTCATGCTCAAAACACTCGCAGTTAGGCGCACTTTGCGACAAATGGGGGAACGGCCGGCTGCCTTGATGAGGTGCTGTGGCAATTTCCGTTTTGGTTCTTGAGTTGTACCCGAGTAGAGAAGGCAGTACAGCTGTTGTCTGGGAACTGCCTAATACAACATGATATGCCTCTCATCTGATAGTCTGCACCGCGGTGTTGCCGGCAAGACTCATTGGCACGGGGCACCAATACCCCGGGTGTTTTGGCAGCTCGATAATATAATTTAGAGGAGGGAAGGGCATAACAGTTCTCGTTTGGTAGTATTTCGGGCGCTCTTAACCTGGTGCCTTATAAGTTAGAAGAGGCGCTCCACGTATTTACACCTCGACATTGGCAGTTTGTAACTGGAACGCTGCTTCCAAAAATATGTTTTGTTTAACGTCACGTTTCTTTGCTTCCGGTTTGCTCTACTGACCTGTCCCCAAAGGAAGTGGGTGGAGGAAAACTACGTGTCTTTATAACCCATCTCTCCTTTTTTCTGTCACGACAAAGTGCCAGGCTTTACTTTGTTTCTTTGACTATTTTTTGCGTGTGCAGCTCTTCGTGTTCTCGTAAATTTACATAAATAGATGGGTGTTTGCTTTAAATCAAGCGAAATAACAAATTCTTTTGTATTTTCCAACTTAACACTTTACATCGGAGATGTGTTCCGCAAAGGATTCAGATCCACCGAAAGAAAATTATAGCTTTTTCGTGAATTTAATCGATACATCCACCACTTATCTAAAACCACCAGCTCAATTTAGCCCGGACAAAAAAAAAAACACCTGCCAATTATTGCGCGCTGTTAGCGGGGCATAAGAAATGCTTCACCTCTACAGGAGTTCTTTACCCTGTATTTGAATATTGCAAATACTTGAGTTCGTGATCACCCCTTACGCCAGACAAGAAGCCACTAAAGCCTAGGAAGGATCCCGCGGCATTGTGTTCAGCGGCACTGTTATCTGAAGACTGAAATCACCGCTGAAGCAGGTATCATGTAGATGTAAAGGAAGTGTTAAAATGAAGGTCTTCATTCATTCCCCACGTGAGCGAGAAAATTCCAAGGTGGTCAAACTACTCCTTGACCAAATCTCAAGTGACCACAATCCCGCCCCGCCCATTCCTCTGTATCAAAAGAAAAGCATACCGCTGAGAGCAATTTGGCGCACACTGATTTTATTGATGATTGCCTACACCTCAGTTTTAGTTGTGTTCAACGGAGAAAATTATTCCACTTCAAAATAAAAAAGGAAGAATGCATCCTTGATAAGTTTTATTGAGTTATTACTGCAATCGCCTACTGCCTGTGACCATCCTATCAATCAGTTTTAGATATTTTCTTATGTATTGCTCACGGTTAAGGAGGAGAGCCTTCCTTTCTGTCGTTTGTTTGCAGACAAATTGTCGGGCGTACGTAGAGGCCACTTAAGTACTTTTTTCCAATTGCAATGTGTTTTAGATGCGACGGCATCTCATTCACTCGCCTTGTCCCTCCATACGGCGTTGTTGTCCGTCCACACCCCTCCCCCATTCTCCTCGCCGCGCGAGCTGCGCTCTCCGCCGCTCACCCCCTCTCCTCTCCGATAGCGAACACTCTCTCGCGAGGGGCATTGGATTGGATTCAATTGGACTGGGTTGGGTTGGATTGGATTGGATTTGGATTGGATTGGATTGGATTAAAGTGGATTGTGTTGGATTGTGTTGCATCATAGCCGCGCCACGTTGCGTCATAGCCGCGGCAGGGGGTTCACGGCATGTTTCACGCGATGGGAGAATCAACCTAACGGAAACAACAACGGATCCCCCTATGCGTCGCATCTACACAGGGGTTCCCGCGAGGGGAGGTGGGAGTAATTTTTTTATGCAACACGAGGTAAAATGGCGGGCTTGCAAAGCTTCCTTGACCTTTATATGTCTTCGCAGCCGCTGCCGTAAACAAATTTCTTGTTTCTCTAGGTCCTCGAGTAGTCGTTCTTACTTCCTATTCCTTTACTAAGTTGAAGTGTTTGCCAGCAGCTATTTCGCGTTAACAATGTTTACTCGTCATGTTTTACGCATTTGCTATTTACAAAAACGCGAGTGCTGTCTTATTTTTTTCTCCTAAGTTGTCGGCTATATTATGCAGCTGGAAACAAAAGATAATTTTGTGCACGTGTATACGTCTTTCCAGACTTGTTGGGTGGCGTTTATTCGCTGATATTTTATAGTCACAAAGCAGCAGGAAATCTTCAAATACTTTAGCAGTTGACAGGCATCCAACATCTGTTTTTTTGCAATCTTTAAGCTTTTATTGTTAAATATTAGCATTTTCTCCTAACAATCGCGTCTAGCAAGCATGCAGGTCTCAGCAGCGACCTAGTTTAAACCAACATGTGTGCAAAACAAAGCAAACCGTCTTTGGTTAAATGCTGCGGAGTTCGCAAAGTTTTGTTTTGAAATCATCCGAAGAAAACCAGACATCATGTCTACAAAATGGAATTTTAGTAAGTGGCGTCGTACAGCGCTGCCACAGTGCATCATCATAAATTGAAACTGGGCAACTTTCGCAGGCTGTAATATTACTAGGGGCTGGTACACGCTACGTCATAAGGCACACATTCCTATATTAAGGAGGACCGATTTGGTGCACAAGAGCAGAGCACACCGTAAGTAGGCGGACCGTAGTCGGTAACGGTATCGTCATCACTGCTTCGTCTTAGTTCTACTGTTGCTGCATAACAACATCATTTGAAAGATATGGTTCAATTAAATTGACAAAAGAATGATGGCGAAAAATAAAAGTTTGTTAGCGATGTTTGGACTTCTCAACAATCATGACGACACGTTCAGTAATACACAAAAAATGTGAAAGCGCCGCGTTCTATTCAAGCATAAATACTTTCTCAGTCTCTTTGTTATACCTACCGTTGCAGGCGCCGTTTTCTTATGGTTATCATCATAACAACTTGAACGCCAGCGTAGGGCCTTCTTAAATGCAGAGAGCATCTGGGAATGAAATCATTCTTCCAGTAACGATCATCCCCATCACCATAATCATCGGCCTGCCTACGCCCTCTGAAGGGCAAAGTCCTCTCCGATATATCTCCAATAACCCCGGTCCTGTGCTAAGTGCGACCAATTTATCCCCGCAAACTTCTTGATCTCATCTGCCCACCTAACTTTCTGCCGCCCCCTGCCACGCTTGCCTTCTCTAGGGATCCACTCTGTTGCCCTTAATGACCAACGATTATCTTGCCTTCGCATTACATGCCCTGACGACGCCCATTTCTTCCTCATAATTTATACTATGTCCTTAACACGCATTTGTTAACACGCGTTTATTAGTAACAATATCGGCATCTAGAGTGGGTTCATGAAGGCCATGGAGTGCGGAGCTCCTGTTGTCGAGGTAACCCGCAATGCCATCGCCCACCAAAGGTGTTTCGGTGGAAAGATTGCAAAATATATTGTTTCGTGATTATTGTGCGCAGGCCATAGCCATCGGAGTGCACCCGCTGTACTTGGCAATGCCGGTCACCATCGGCTGCTCCTTCTCGTTTATGCTTCCTGCTGCCACGCCACCAAACGCCATCGTTTACGAGCTGGCCGAACTAAGCGTTCCCGAAATGGTAAGCTATGGCTTTTGATGAGTGCCACGCACCATAAGTACATGATTCAGGCTTTTTCTCTTTCCGAAGACACAACCCTATTCTTTGGTGCGAAAAAAGATAGAGGCTTGTAGTACCTGTTCTATGAGTTTCACATAAAAGACTGTGTACCGTCCAATGATAATAGGAACTTTAAAAGAGCTGTAGCTGCACGAATAAAAAAAAAAAAAACGTCGGTGAGGGGACCATTGAGAAGAGTCTGAAAATGTTGTAACGCAATAAATGAAGAAAAACCAGGGGCCGAGCAATTTAATGTACAGAGAAGCGGGAAGCGGTTCGGGTTTTGTAAGCCCTTATAATAATGCCGTTTTCGTAAAAGGTATACTATCATCATCGATACCGATTGCACCACTCTTGTAAAGCTAATCTTGAGAGAATAAAGCTTCAAAAATGCTAACCAATCTTAGTCTAATAAAGCGAAGTAAATTGTCTGCGATTAGGTGCCTGCATGATGATTCGGATGTATATTTTTTATTGTGTGAACCTTGCGGCGTTCCATTAAAATGGCAGTCAGCTAGCGCGGAGGACGTGAATATATGGGGATATTGGTGTAAGACGAAAGGACGAGTTTCAGGAGTGTATGCGCTGTTCTGGTGACATCCTTATTGACATATTTACCAGAACTTTGGTATCGATTAAAGCCAGACAAGAAAGACGAAGGACTCACATATGGCATGCGTATACGGAAAAAAATGTGGTGTCCACAGTATATCTGTCCCTTTAATCAGCTGCCAATCTCACTGCTGGGTCTCCTCGCTGGTATGTTACTGGCTACCAACTAGCGGTGAACACTCAGTGACCAACTCTAGGGTTTCTTATCCACGGTGGGTAGATCACGCACCCCGGGGCGGAGGCCGCAGCAGTAGGTACGAAAGGAAAAAGAAAGCGCGGGCGGAATAAGGACGGAGGGTGAAGGTCAGAGAGTGGGATACGGAAAGAGAAGGCGGAGGGGGAAAAGGTTGTGTGAGACCACAAAGGGAAAGGTGGAGCGCGGGTGAGTGGGGAGGGGAGCAGCAATCATTGCAGAGTAGAAGGAAAGGATGCGAGAAAGATGGGCTGAACAGATTGGGAAAAAGGGTGAGGGGCATGGGCCGCAGAGCGTCTGGTCACGGGATAACGAGGCAGTTTGAAGGATAATGAGGGACGGTGCGGACGTTGGTCCGGTTTAGTGATGCTTCTTATGAGTGAACAGCTCGCAGATCAGGAGCGAAGCGGGAGATCGACGCGTAGCTCCGGGTATGGAGCATCTGTGTAGATAGATGAGACGCTGAGAACTGTGACTGGCATTTTGAAACTTCCCGTTTGGCCTGTGGCAGCCGGCGTGGTTTTTTATGTTTGAGATTGCTGTTGACTTATTACTACTGTTCTGCTGGTGGGTTTACTACACGTTCTCTCATTATCTTGTTTCCATTACAGGCAAAACCAGGATTCGTCATGAACATGGTCTGCGTTCTTATTGAAGTAGCAATGATCCACGCCCTTGGATTTCCGATATTTGGCCTTGGAATACTGCCGGAATGGGCTAAACCTCCTGGAAGTTCGCCGCTTTCTGTACATATGTCAAACGCTACAGGCCCAGCAGTGAACAGCACTATTATTATGCTTGGGTTGAACCATACAACGTCTGTATGAAACCAACGTAGAAGGCTACAGAAACATGGCTTCCGTTAATGAGGCAAAGTTACGAGACATTCGGGTCGGGTTGCCCTCTTGGCCCCATTCATGACGCGAACATACGAGAACTGAGGCTCAAAGACGAGGCTGTAAATGCGGCGCATGACACAGTGTGTCACCGAGGACAGCTAGTTTTCCAGTTTGGGCCAGTCACATGCAAGTCATCTTTTACTGTTGATGAGCAAGAGCAGAAGGCTATCAGCACAAATCTCGACACCTACGCTTTGAGATTAAAAGTGAAACACGGTTAGTAATCTGCCCTAATTGAAGTTGCATTTTTTAGTGGGAAGTTTTGAAACCCCCGCCAAGTCGGGTTTTTTTTTTGCATTGTATGTAAAGTGCCCAAGGCACTCCCGGCTGAATCGGCATGGTTGACTTGCATCTGGAAGAAGACAATTCATGCGGTGGACTGTTTTTTTATAAGAAGACGTCGTTTTTTTTATTTCTCGCTATCATCCCTTCACGTCCAGCACAAGATATTCGTTTATAAAATAAACACTCGTTATAGCAATACAAGTACTTGGGGAGGAGAAAGCGCTCTAAAGAACACTTCGATATAATCGTTTGGTGCGCTAAACGAATATGCACTCGAAATTTGAACCTTTCGTAATTTCAAAAAAGTGACAATTCAAATAAAGAGATTTTTATACGAACAGTACAGCCCTGTAATTTACGTACATATAAAAGAAAGTCTATGCGGCCACAAAAAGGGAAACGATTGCTTTTCTGTGTAGTTATCAATAAAAAAACAGACGCAACTGCTCAACAACTGCTTATACTTCGAGGATCCAGTTCTCTCCTTAGCCTTCATCTTTATAATGCAGTATGTGGATCCTCCCAACCCGACACGTGCGCGTGCCAGTAAGATGCCTGTTACCGCAGATTGTTAACCGTATCGCAGGCAATGTGCTTTTTGCAATATGATACACTTGCCGCTGTTGATTGATTGAATGCAACAGCATTAAACAGTTCACTAGAGAAAAAGCCCAAGACGCATAAACGCAGATTGTACATTAGATTTGACTGCGACGGGTTCTATGGCACTGATTCAGAAATAAAACACAATGGCAAAGAATATCCAATTTTTGGCTCCATAGCATGTGTTACAGAAGGAAAAAACTGAAAAGCTACGCAAACTGGCAACTGTGACAAATTCTTTCAGATCAGCGTGAGACAGGACGCTACGCAATAATTTCTGAAGCTTCCACCCCTCAGCCTCGTCAGTTTCGGCATCGACGGGTTAGAAACGCGGCGACTCGGGACCTTGCAGAGACCCTCTTCTTACAGCAGCCCCACTACTTTCCAGGACGCTTGGTGGCGAGAAAACGTGAGGCTGGCGGACCTGCCGAAACTGAATGCCGTGACACAGCGGGTAGTCCTCGTAAAACGCGCCTGTTGAAGTAACTGCCGCGGTGGCTCAGTGGCTAAGGCGTTGTGCTGCTGAGCCCAAGGACTCGGGTTCGATTCCCGGCCGCGGTGGCCGCTTTCCTGACGGAGGCGGAAAGTGAAAAGTGTTCGAGACTTCGGCGCTTGTTGAAAATCCCCAGGTGGTCAAAATTAATCCGCAGCCCTCCACTACGGCGAGCCTCATAACCTGAGTAGTTTCGGCGCGTTAAACCCCAGAATCAATAAATCAATGCCTGAGTAAGTGCACTTCCACGGAGCGCCCTCGACTAACGTGTCATTCGAGGGCAGCTAAACGACAGACGTGAATGACACTTTCCATGGGACGCACATCAAGCTGAGTGTGTTCCCAAAACACTTAACCCACGCCGGCACACGGAGTGAGTTGTCTCGTCATCAGTGCTCTGAAATTCTGGAAACATTACACCAAACAAGGTGCGTTTAGATGATATAATTTATTGTAAATGTAATTAGGGATATATATTGCTGATTAATTTTTACAAAAGAAGGACCAGCGTTGAAAAACAAGAAAACAAATTACACCATCTTCCCGTAGGGGAACCCTGAGTAGTATGCGAAGCAGGCATGGGATCGACTGAAGTTCCCTTTAGTTTTCAATTCGTCGTTTCCCTTGACGTTCAGCTTCGCGCGCCTTCGTTGTTTCAGTAGGCTCTTGACGTAGTTTGAATGAGTGAAGGACATAAGGCGCGTTCGTAGCACATGCTCTCGTTTCGATTTGTAGCGCAGTGGGAAGAGCGCCACGTACCTCCCGTTGCGGCCAGACTGTCGTGGGATCAAAACCGGGCGCCGCCTAACCATTTCTTTTTATAGTGGACTGCGCTGACGTCACCCCAAACGCCGGCGGGGCTGAAGAGACGCGCATGCGCAGTAGAGTGTGGACGGCGGACAAGGGAGGGAGGGACACAGCCCCAAGCATCAGATGCTCCGCATCTAATATTCGCTCGCCCAACGACGTGCAAACGCCGCCTGCTTTCGTTGCTCCATTGCGGCCGTTCTCTGCGGCGTTCGCGTCGGTCGTTTGTCGTGGCTTTGTGGTTATTTTCGAGATTCAGCTTTTTCTGCAGCAATCCAGGCTCTCTCGTAACTTTTCCTTGATTGTAATGCTTCTGGTATTTCCGGCGCAGAGAATAACAGTGAAGATATGACCGCGGACGTTCAGTCGCCATCCCGTCGGCGTTTTTTGTGCAATCGTGACAGGCGCCGATTGCAGTGTCGAACACTATAAACAGACTGAAGTGTTTTCATTGCTTCTCACGTTACAAAGGGGGGATTTTAAGTAATTTTGCGGAATGTTTACGCAAGCTTTGGTCACTAATACCATCGCCTAGGGCACTTTATTTTGTTGTTTAGCAGCGCGCAACCAGTGTCATTCGGGGAGCCCGGCTGCACTCGGCGTAAGTGGACTTAAATAGGCACGTTTGACAGGAGTCCCTTATAAAAATTCTAATGTCCAGTCAAAAGATAGTCTTTGTCCCAAAGGCAATAGGCTGTGTACGTCCTGTTTGCCTCCCCTGTATTAGAATTTGGCCACCGACTTTCTGCGCCTCCCCCCCTCCCCCCCCCCCCTCCAGTGTTCTTCGTGTTTCCGTCTTCATGCGTCCAGTCTATCTCCCAAAGGCAACATACACCACACAGCCTTTTCGTGTCCCCTGTATCTCCCCAAGCCAATAGACCACATTGGTCCCGTGTGTGTCCCCTGTATTGAAATTTAGCCACCGACTTTCTGCGTCCTCCAAGCATCCTTTCTGTTTCCGTCCTCTATGTGTCCCACAAGCTTCTACCTTTTGTGTGCCCTTTGCTTGCTGTCAAATAACACCGCCCTATAACCAACTGCGTGCAGAAAAAATCAGGCAGCTCCTCAGTCACCGGTTCGTGCTGGAGTCGATTTCTGAAAAAGCAAGCAGAGTGAATCCTCGAGCCACACCAGGCGTCCCCTCATCTTCACCCTTCACGGGATGAGATGGACGCTGCCACACTTGAACCTGAAATAACAAATACATTTATCGCATATGAAGAGGTTTAAGGAAACATGTCTCTGCAACATTTGCTGGTTATGCATATAAACATGAGGCAGTGTTCGCATACAAAACTGAATCAAGTATACTGAAACAAAAGTTACAACTTCTAAGTTTCAATATTAGGCACAGAATTTGGAGCAAATAAATTAACTCTTGAGCTTATGGATTTCAACTATGACATACTGTAACAGAGGCAACATAACCCAGGACTAAATGCTCTTTAGATTCAAGGTCCCCTGATAAGGGGCATTCATACAGCCTCTCAAGAACATTAGAGAGACTGATATTATTGCAGTGGCACGGTGGGAACAAACCAATACATGGGGGAGGTAACATAAAATAGCATGAACATCCCAAGGCAAGGCATTTATCAGTCTTCATCACGAGTACCTGCTTGTGCTTACGTGTTCTTTGAATGCCTATAAAGGTAGCAGCTTTATTGCGCATGTCCTTTCAGAGACAGTGCTTGCATCGTCTAGTTTGTTTTTCGTGCTCTGTGCTTGCTGTCAAAAAGCAAAATGTTGGGAGTTGAGAAAACGCACGTGACGATGAAGTGACCAACCTCTAGGCCGGCTCGTGACTTTTTATATTTCTTGTCTTCGAAAAATGGTTTCGCAGAATATGGGTAAATAAGGCAGAAGGTAGAGTACACCCCTGCCCCACCTCCCCTTTGTGAATTCCATGATTGCTGCTAGATGCAAATATACATTCATCCTTTCGGTGTTCAGAAGGTGCACATGTGCACCCGAGAGCTGTGGTTAGGGTGTGGGGGGCTCTGCAATATTTAATAGGTATTTGCAGGTATGATAGGGGTATTAAAGCGACCGAAGAGTAGCACCAAATTTGATTTCAGGGTTTATGGCTCTCCGCCATGAGGCAAGCTACTGCGGAGAGTAACTTCAAATTACTACTCTGTAACGTTCGCTCGAATGCTGTAAACACACAGGCATTCTTGCGGGAGTTCGCACACAGAACATTCATACTGTTGGGTAATAATGCAGGTTTTTCATACTATATCCTTCATAATATTGCCCCCAACTATGCCTTTTGATTTGTTTACATATTGTTTCATTACAAGCACCTGGGTACACCCTGCAATCTTATCTTCTTTTTTAAGTGAAGCGTGCATTTAACGTTTCTTCGTATGCTGCACCAGCAGTTATCTTTGATATGGAAAGGGTGTTGCTTTGCGACCCCTATTCTAGCTTTTTCGTGTGTTATTAAAATGTTGCAAGTCCATCCGCCATCTTGCGTTCCGAAGTCGTGCGAGAAAGCCACCCTTCGCGGAGCGAAGCCGGCGCGTGCGTGTGCTTCCGGCTCCGACGGCACCTGCGCGGGCAGCTGCGCAGTACTGGAAAAATGAGTTCGGGGAGCAGCGCTGAAAGCGGGATTTCTTTTCCCGTTGGAACTATAGCTGCGCGGCGGCTCGTGGAAATGAGACGCGCAAATCTGTCGAATAATTAGCAAAAACTCTAGGTCAGAATAAGGCCCTTAAAATAGCAAATGTAGCACCAACTGCTCCTCCTCTGCTCTCATGTATTTTAGTTTATCCTCACCGCTAAGCCGCGCCCATTACCCTTACCCTTACTCGGCGACGGTGCCGCCCTCTCTGCTGGGCCCTTCACAGCAGATGCTCGCGCAATGCTATGGGCCGGCTCGCTGCGGGAAGTTTTTTTGTGAAGTTCGCTCTTTATCGTTGCGCCCAGTTGCTATTTGGTGGCATTTATGGAATTTGTAAAGCCCCGCTTTAGCATTGAGCACCAAGTAACGCCATTTTGCTTTTTTGTCAACAACGGGATATTTTTGCGGTGTGGATGCAGCTCGCGTGAAAGCATGTCGTGGTGTTAGTCTACGGATGCGACATGCTGCAAAATCTCAATATAGCTCCTGATCGCGAAATGACCGAATGGGGGGGGGGGGAGTAAAGATGGTCGTGTGGTTCGTTTCTCCGAAGTTCGGGGTCGATCAGGAACCCAATCGCCCGGGCTCCGGTTGATTTGGCAGGGGGCTGGCAGGGCGATGGTGTTGAAGTTCTTGGAGACGGCGGTCGAATTGACGAACTCGAGGCGTTGGGGTTGATTAAGTGAAACGAAGGTTTATATACAGCTATTTACAGTAGGATAACTGGGTACATGAGTAGAAAAAGGAAAAACTTCCAACTTCAGCTGGACGCTAGCTCCGAGTGCGCACAAATCACTCGAGCTCCTCAACTTCGTCTAACTCTCGTATTCTCGGAGCGTACTCAAACCTCTCGAGAAACGAAGGCCGAGACCCTGTCTCGCCGCAGGTCCGTCTAGTTGCTCGGTACGGCGCTGGACCCTAAACTTCCGACGCGATCCTAACCTTTATCCTAGGAGGCTCACAAATCCCAACCTAGCTTCACGGTCGAGACTCCTTGTCCCGCCAGGGAACTGCCCAGCTCGGCGCTCAGACAAGAACGATTTCCAACGGCCAAGTTCGGCCTTATAAAACCTCGAGATCACCCTCTCTCGGGAACGCCCCTGTAGCGCTCGTACACGCGTAAGGGAGTGCCCAAATTCAGGTAGACAGCTGTCACTCAGCACGCCACGGAATATTCAATCAGCCGCCGCCATCTTTGGGTCAACAGCACGATCGCAGACGAGCAGGTGCGCGCGTCCCCGCGGGGTGAGAGCGAAAGGCGGCGACAGTGCACTGTGCCGGTCGGTGCGCGTTAACAATGGTGTCTTGCGCGGAGCGCGCTTCGACGCCGGTAATCCCACCCCTTCCGCGCCCGCGCATAACGCAGACGGTTCCCGGAATCCGGTGGCGCCGTCTGCTTTCGCAATGGGGGATTATCCCTGTGGTATGCGGTGGGCCAGACAACCCGTCTCCCGTGCGCGCCGTAACGAATGGGCGACGGCTGCAGCGTAGAGTCTACAGTGCTGGGCCACCAGACAGAATGGCGGGTTCCCACGCGCAGCCCGGGCGCCTGGCCGCTAATCTCATAAGTGGACCTTACAGGGGGGATGGGGGGAGCTATATACCGGAAATCTATTCTGACTCGGACCCCAGAAACCTGCGGATGACTTGCCATATATACAGCTGAGCTGTAAAATAAAAATGACGAAAATATAAATGGAACAAGAGAAAAAATTCAGTTGAACTATTGACAGCCAAATCTGGCTGGCACTGTCCGTCACAGGAAAAAAATATGCGCGGCAAACTAATACAAAACGAGCTAACGAACTTGCAACAATCTACCTAATCCAGCGCCCTGACACGAATAACTAATAAACACGAGAAAAAGCAAAGACCAAAGATAGCGCAAAAACAGAGGATAACGTCAAGTGAAAAAAAAAATTCCCTCGCACTTCCCCGAGGGGGAGAGTGTGTAAGTGCGAATGCACGGTTGTTGATTGCGCGATTACGGTGGATATCGTGATCTTGGAGTGGAGAGGAGGCGCCCAACACCCGCCGTCACTGAGCGGAGAGAGGAGGAGGAGAGTAGCGCCCGCCGTTACGGCGAGGGCTACACGAGCGCCCTCACGCGTCGGAATGCGGAGCGCCCGCTACGCGAGCGAGAGCTCTCCCGCCCGAAGTGGAGAGGAGGCGCCCAACACCCGCAGTCACTGAGCGGAGAGAGGAGGAGAGTAGCGCGCGCCCATCTCCCCCCGTTGCTAGGGAAGACGAGGAGGAAGACGAGGAGCGCGCGCACCCGCAGCTGTTGCTATTCGGACGACGGCGGCGGACGATTCAGGCTCGCTTAAGAAGTGCATTCGCACTTTAAAGTGCCTAATCCAGCGGCGTTCCTCCATGAGTGAAATGCAAGAAAGAATAAGGTAGTCTGAAAATAACTCACGCAGTCAATGAACCCTATGTTCCACCGTCAGGTTGCGAATAACTAAAGAAAAATCCCGGGCGATCTCCACTAATGTTAAACCTGGGAAGGGGCAAAGCATGCATGGTATAAGTGTATCCTTGGCGCCTTCGCGCTTTTGCCAACGGAGATGAAACCGTTGGGGGGGTAGAGGTATACAGCTTTGCTGTGACAGTCTCGCTTCTTCGAAGCACGAAGCGCTCCAGCGCGAGGCATAAACGAGTGTCCCTGTGTTCTAGTACAGTGACTACACTGAGACTGACGATTACGATACTACATTACACGTCGACAGCCCGAACTCCTAAGGGGCTTTGCCCCTAAAAAGTTAATGAAACAAGCTAGACGCCATGGGGACGGCGTGTCACTGAAATGCCACCAAGGAAACATAAGGTTTGTGGAGGACATGCTGCGTGAGAATGCTTGTGCATCAGTCAAAAGATTCGTAGAATTTCTGTAACCGTTAATTCTCTGTATCACAATGACGGCGGCAGACACAAAAAATTGGGGAAAAAGCGAAATGGGAAGCAGAAAAGTAACAAAGAAAATACAAAATGTAAGAAGACGAGGAAAACAAAAGAAAAGTGCGAGGCAGAGGGAAAAAACGTTATAAAATTTGCAGAAATGTCTATAATGCTTAGGCACTCTCATAATGTGTCTGTGGTAACCTTACGTTTCCGCGGTGGCTTTAAAGAAACGCCAATCCTGACAGCGACTTTTTCTTCTTTTTCTAATTTTCCTTGGAAATAACCGCCTCAAGGCGAACAAATGGATGAGCCTTTGTTATTATTTGAACTCATATTGCATTTCTTTGTTTTGTTTTTATTATATTTTGCAATGGCGCTCGATTAGGCACACTTTTCTGATTTCGTGCGCTCATTTTCAGTGCTGCAGTCATTGTGCTGCTCAGCCCAAAAACGCACGTCAGTCACTGTCGCAGCGGCAGTTTTTCTCGTGGAGGTAAAAAAAAATCCCAGGCCTTCTCTACTGACGTGAAACCTGCGGAGGGGCGAAGCATGCAGTGTATAAGTGTATTCTTGGCGCCTTGTCGATTTTGCCCACTGAGATGAAACCGTTTGGTAGTGGAAGTATACAGCTTTGCTGCAAAAGTCTCGTGTCTTTGAAGTACGAAGCGTTTCAGCGCAAGGTGTTGAAAGACCGGTGTCCCCGTGTGTTCTTTTAGTACGCGTTATGTTCTAGCGCGAGGCGTGGAAAACGAGTTCCCGGTTTTTAGTACCGTGACTACATGAGACGACATACGACGACGACGACATGAGACGCCGACAACCCGAGCCCCTAAGCGGCTTCGCCCCTATAACGTCGGCGTTCGGAGATCAAACGTTAAACGCGTTGAGGTGGTATAAATAAGTAACTCTCCACTACGTTGCACCTCCAGTGAAGGTACAGGTACGGTGCTTGCAACGCCAAAATTGCACATTAACAGTTTATTTCCTGATTTTTCATTTGTTTTCAATCGCGTAAGGGCACTACATTACCTACACGTTTCTGAATACCTTGGTTTATTTCAAGTATTTATATTTTGCATTTCTTATATTCTTTTACTTGCTCGACGAAGCTTGAATTTGTAGCGTTTTGATTAATATTTTTCCTGTTTCTATTTTTTGTTCAAGACGACGGTTGTACGGTCCGGCTTTCAGCGGTAAAATCGGGGACATTTGTTTGTCCGGTTGTTTAGTTCGTTGTTGTATTTCTTTGCTTCCTTCTGCAGAACGATCTGCACTTGCACTATTATTACAAATAATTGTACTAAATTTGCTTAACTTGTCTTCTTCTGCCGATACAAGGTGTAGAACTGCTTGCGTTTGGGTCCTCGGAGGGTCCTCGGCTGCATGTGAAATGTCGTTAAGTAGTGCCTGAGACAGGACGAAGAGACATACACGATGGCGCTTATTCGAAACTGTTTTTGTTACGCGTAAACACAAATATATCCTCATTACTAACACGTGCCCAGATAAAAAAGCATCGAAGTGCGGTTCGATAAACACAACATTACAAAGTTGACGTTGATACAAACAACCCACAATCACCCACCTTAACGCATTGGATAAGAACAGAAATTGCTTTTTATGCAACGCCACATCTCTCTTGTCAATTGGTGGTTGTGTCGTCAAAACACGCTGGTGTTCGCAGAGGACAGCATTTCTCTTGGCTCGTATCTGCGTGGGCAGTGCAATGCGGAGTGATGTGGAGGGGTGAGGATTGTTCTGGAGTGACCTCCGGTGTTCCATGAAGAAAACATTGATACACCAGCCTGTCTCGCAAATGTAAAGGCTATCACACGGCAATGGCAATGAATACACAATTTCCGTGATGCTCGGCACAAACGGAAGGGCAAGCTTAACACTACAACAGCTGCCAAACTTCTGTCCAGACAAGTTCCTCTCGACCTATTTGCAAAGCTTGCCGAGCCTATTTGGAGCAGAAAAAGTACTGTAACATCGTATCGTCCGGCAACATTCTCCAAGCCGTGTCATAAACGGTTCATGTATGGTATAACTACAGTTTTCATTCTTTCTGCTGGACGACCATCTTTCTTTGAGTTCGCTGCCGAACTCACCAGTACTATTAACTTCTTGGCACACCTACGCATTTTATTTCCCGTAAAACCAGCCGCGTAAATCCTGGTAATCTGCGTTTCCAGAAAACGCGGCTGGTTTTCCAGAGAACGTAATGCGCAGGAGGGCCCAGAAGTTAGTAATAGGGGTGAGTTCGACCGCGGACTCAAGGAAAGATGGTCTTTCAGCATAAAAAATTAAAACTGCAGTTATACCATACGTGCACCCTTTATTACATGGCCTGAAGAATGTTGCGGACGAGACTGGGTTAGTCCTTTTTGTAGCGCAAGCTATACTGCGCTACCTCGGGCAGTCTTCGCAGGGTGACCAGTTTTGCCCTTGAGTGCTACAGGTCAAACCGCTACGCTCGCCACAAGCGCCCGGCACGGAGGAGCGGCCCGATAACGGGAGAGATAGCCGGCAGGGGAGAGATAGGCAAGGAGGGAAAAGAGACGTGCGCGGGAAGTGGCGGAAGAAGGCGAGGAGGCCACCACCACAGCGATAAGTGCGCGCCATGAAGGAAGGTCACGAGACCACGTGCTGCGCAGAACCGTGTGCCATAGAGGAAGACAACATCCAGCGGTCGTCCCTCATACAGCGGCCTGGCTTAAACAACGCCGTGAGCCGAAAAAAAGAAAAAAACGCAACTGTTGTGTACAGCTTCGCTACCTTCAGGTCTTACGCATTACTGTGAGATTCCTTCATTTTTTTATAATCCTTATAAATTGGGCAAGCTTTGCAGACTGGTCGAGAGGAGGTTGTCAGTCTGGCACTGCTGGAGCGCTAAGCATGCTTCTCGGCCCGCTGCGGTGGCTCCGTGGCCATGGCGTAGCGCTTCTGAGCCCGATGTCACGGGTTTGATTCCCGGCCGCGGCGGCAGCTTTTCTGATGGAGGCTAAACGCAAAAACACCCGTGTGTATGAGATTTCGAAGCACGTTAAAGATTCCCAGGTGGTCAAAATTAATCTCGAGCCCTCCACTACGGCGCGCCTCATCGCCTGCGTTGAGTCGGCACGTTAAACCCTACAATAAATCAATCAAGCATGCTACAATCAATCAATCAAAACGACGAAGAACACAGGACCAGCGCTTGTCCTGTGTTCTTCGTCGTCCTCGTCTCCCGTGCGGTGAACCCTTTTTCCAAAAGCATGCTTCTCCGTTTCTGCCGCGCACCGAGGGAATTGTGGACTCCTTGCCATTGTCATATTATAGCGCTTACATTGGCCAGACAAGCCGCTGTATCAATGTTTTATTCATGGAACGCCGGAGGTCACTACAGAACAATTCCCATAAACACATCACTCGGTATTGCACTAACCACACAGAAAGAAGCCAAGAAAAAGGTTGTCCTCTGTTACACGAGCGTGTTGTGGTGGCACAACCGCCAATCGACCAGAGAGATCATGGAAGCATTGTATATAAAAAAAACGATGGCAAATGTGTCAGCCATGCATCGGCGGCGTTGCATGAACAGGAATTTCTGTTCTTATCGAATTCGTTGAGGTAGGTGATTATCGGTTTTATGTATCAAGGCCTGCTGTTTAATCTTCTGTTTATCGAACCGCACTTCGATGGTTCTTCCTCGGCACGTGTTTGTAATGAGTATATATTTATGTCGAAATGCTCTGTCGAAACGGTGTCAAAACGTTTGCTTGACGCCGCCCTACTTGCTAAATAGTCTGTGCTCTTCGTCCGCTTGAAGTGACGTAGTCAATGACATTCAATCAAGTAGTTATTCTCGGTAAAATTCCCTTGAGTCGCAGCGGGAGCGCAGCGTGTGCAAATATTTTCGCTGGGTCTTGACTGATTGCCATCTGTACGAACGAAAACTCATTTGTTATGTAAATATTCGCGTGACAATTGCGTTATCTTTGCCCTTTAAAGTACATTTAGTCTCATAAGCCAGGGACCTAGCGATTAGTTCGAAGCTTTAAACATCGTTCCGTTCCCGAAGGGCAGCCAATAGTCTCAGCAGAAACCAACGGCTAATATACCGGCTCACCCACCATCAAAAGGTAGGACCGGCGGTGTTTTACAAGCCAGCTTGGAATGCTGTTGCTCTGCTGCATAGATTAAATCGGATCAATTTCCGTACCCCATGAGCCCCGTCTAGGCCTGTCGAAGTTGAAGTGCCGATTCTGCAAGAGAAACCAAGTTTAACGTCAGATTGTTTGTGTCTGTGATGTTGTGCTGCCTTTTATATGATTTCTTTTACTACACCAATGTTGATCCCCTTCAATGTTCTTTCGCTGTCTTATATAATCCGCTACGTTAAGCCCAACGCAACACTTTTTTTATATGTTCTTTCTAGAACTTACCAGCCTGCCAGATTCGTTTCTCAAGTTTACGCCATGCACTGCACTGTTGCAAATCAATGGACTGATGTTGCATTCGCCATATTGGCAAGACCATGGCGTGAGGGAATGCCCGCAGGGCAGGAATGAAATGTACACAGTCCCGGGACTCAGACTCAGCTTAGGCAGTCCTTAACTATGTCTTAGACAAAAAGCGCGCGAATGAACGGGATGAAAGAAATGGGCACAACGCAAGCGCTGACTTCCAACTAATGGTTTAAAGGAAGGAGCCGATCCTTTGAGTTCAGTTAGCGTGCGCATGTCCACTTTTTCTTGCATAAGTTCTTTGTTCCCTTTATACATTTAAACCTGGATGTGACGAACCTGTATGTAACGTATTCCTGGATTTAACAACGTTTTTCAATTCCCATCCCAGTTCCATTGGAACCGATGTGTTAGCGGCATCTATCTAACGAAGGCATGGCGACGGTTAACCATGATGTAACAAATTCGCTAGGCTAATGAGCGATAGTGTTTTGCACTTTCTCTAAAAAATCGGCTGTAGATATGCACTAATTTAGCGAACTTTGCACACACCGCAAACTAACGTACGGTTCTAGTGTGCGCGTAGCGTCTATTAGGTGCTAGGCCCGCCTGTCGGGGTGTAGTCGCACGTATCAACTTCTTTCTGAGGTGTAGGTTAGTCGGTGATGAGTTCTGCTGCCAGAAAACGATAAGTTTTAAAGCAAAGCTTTCTACCTCTACCCCCCAAGGGTTCTTTCGCGACCGTTGGTGTCACCAGAAAACTCCAGCGAACAAATAAAATAATCTACTGGCACCGCCGGGAACCGAACCTGGAACTAACAGACTAACAAAGCGAGAGCCCGTTGTCTTACCGATTTAGCTACGAGCCCATGCGTAGACGGGGAAGACGGGTGGTGTACTCACCAAGCAAATCTACGAGTTTACCCCCTGCGTTCTCGCTGAATGCCACGTGAAAGCGTCACGCGACCACTCACGCCCGTCTAGCGGCCCTGTGCGCACCTTGCGCATGTGCTAAGAGTTACAAAAATTAAAGGAAGCTCACACCAATGCATGAAATCTCAATTCTAGTACGCCAGTGTGCTAAAGCCTGAGGCTCCAGTGTTGACGTTAAAAATCACAGCTCCTTGTCGTCCGTCCTCACGCCAAACCTAGGAATACATTCAAATACTCCTTGACGGCCAGGCCATCACTCCAAGCCCCAGCATCAATATCCTGGGCCTACATCTCGAGGCTAACACCAAGGGCGACGTCTCCTTGCAGCGCCTAAAAAACAGCATTAATCAAATCATACACATGATCAGGCGAGTTGCCACCAAGAAGCGAGGCCTAAAGGAATCCGGTACCTTTCGATTAATTGAAGCTTTTGTCCTCTCGAGAATCACTTACGTCAACCCCCTGTCTTCTTCTCGACAAGGAAGACATAGAGATGCTTTATATAGTGATTAGAAAGGCGGTCGAGCAGGCCATTGGTCTTCTCATGAGTGCGTCCACACAGAGGCTGCTCAGCACGGGGCTCCACAACACGGTGGAAGAGCTGATAGAAGGCCATCTTTCTAACCAGAAGGTCCGATTCAGAACTGCGGTGGGTAACCGCATGCTTCGCCAGATTGGCTGGGCAGCCGAGAATGTCACTCCGCTTGGCGTACTCCCAGACTCTTGGCGACTAAAATTAAAGATGCTCCCTTTGCTTAGAAATATGAACCCCTCACATGACGAGGGTCACCAAAAAGCACGGGCTCAGGCGCTAAACGCCACCCTCGTTGGGGATCATGCAGTTATTTACACAGACGCCTCCAAACATCGAGGGCAGCAATACGCCATCCTCGTGGCTACCTCCAGAACCAACCTCCTTGCGTGTACCTCGCTTAGGACCCAAGAAATGACGGCAGCAGAAAAGGCAGCCATCACCTTGGCTCTTACTCAACCAGGGGTTCGGAGGGTAGTCACCGATTCCCAGCAAGCCTACTGGAATTACCGGTCGGGTTGGGTGTCCCGACCTGTACTGCGCGTGCTATAAAGCACTCCCCAAACGGTTCCATTCAGCTCATCTGGACACCCCCTCACGCTTCAATAGAGGGCAACAAATACGCCCACCCAACAAGCCTGCGCTTCTTCCCACAGCCTACGCGTCTTCACTTAATGTATCCGAATCGCTACGACGCCGAATGTAAACTTTGCTCAGAAGTAGGAACACTCCGCCCCGTAATCGGGGTGTGCTACTTTAGCCATGAGCACTCTCCTTTCTTTCCGTCAACTACCCAACAAGAGCAATGGGAGATGCTGCTGTCCAGGCACTCTCTACCTACCCAGCTTCAGTGGGTGGACAGAACACAGGCCGCGCGGACTGCATATAGGCCCCACAGAAGAAGGAATCATTCCCCAGGGCTGCACTCTGGCCCGTTCAGAAATCTGAACAGAAGCATTTCTTCCTCGTCCTCCTCCTTCTCTGCCGCAAATCTCGTTGCCTCCGTCCGCGGCGCAGAGACGGAGAAGACAGATCGTCTAACAACGGACCCGGTTGGAGCTTACTTTAATTTTATAAAAAAAACGTTTCCACGCTTGTGCTACACCAATACAACTCAACCAAACACCATTCATGCATCATGCATTGATTTACGCTTACTAAGAATATCTCTTTGAAGTAATAAATGGCGTGGTTAAGTGCATTTCACTTCTCTCTGGTTTTACTATTTGTAGAGCGATGTGACTGAATTTAAGTGACGTCGCATGGGTAATCGTTATGGGTGCCGTTTACAGCTTTGCTTTCCAACCACATTCACGGGGTGGATTGGCGCGATTTTTTTTTCTTTCCACGACAAGCTCGCAATTTCAGGTGCCGTCTCCACCTGCAAGACCGATGAATGTTGTCGTGCGGTACAGTAACCCAGCTTGCACCTGGTCAAAAAGTTTTAACACGCAAAGAGCATCAATTTCACGAAAAGACGTACTTGTAGCATAGGTTTCTTCATTGCAATTGTTTATGGCACCGAGGAGTGTCAAAAGGCAAAATTGATGAATAAGTTATGTTTGCGGATACAGGGGTAAGTGACCTTTTTCTTTCGCGTGCCGTGTGCTGACCAACTTTGTGTGAAAGCACAAAACGCAAAGCACGCATCTTTTCACCGCGGAATAAATTCCTAAAGGGAGAGTTCACCATCCCTGAAGTCTAACATTTTGATTTAGTTTCTGCTTCATTTACGGGGTCCATTAACTCGAAACAGGCATGTCACGGAACCCTGCATGTAACGAAAAATTGCGAATTTTTATCAACTTCCTTACATCCGGGTTTAACTGTAAACCCTTAGTCCAGAGTGAACGGTGGTATTGTGGCAATTCTTTCGTCCCGTCCGTTTTTCGCGCTGTATTTTGTAAGATATGCATTGCCAACTTTCCCACCTTTGAGTTTTGCATCCTGAACTTCGCGTTTACCACGGGATACTGAGCACACCATGATTTTAAAAGAAAAAAAGAACGCTCACCAGCTCTTGCGTTTACAAGCATCAGGTATGTAGACATGGTGTGTGCACTTTGGATATATTGTGCAGTTTTTATGAGTTCACTTGTTCCGTCCATTCCGATTTTTCATTGCCTGTGATGTTTTCTTTTGTTCTGAATGCACGATCGAGGACAGCAATAGGAAACAGAAAGTAACAACACAACTTTTGTGTAAAACAAACCGGCTCTTTCAGTGCGATTTTGTTGCTCCCTCTTTCGGGCGTGATTGGCCACAGTTTTTTAATGCGTAGCCTCCTTTGCCTCGTACCCCCCCCCCCCACTCCCACCTCCAGCCAGGACCGTGTAACGCCCTACATTCGACAAATCTACAGATTTGGCGGAAGTAACAGCTTTAATCTTTATTATACCGTAAGTAAAGTTAATTGGTAGGACATAAGCTTTGAAAACCCCCCAAAAATAAAAAAAACTAGAAGAAACACTTTAACACAATTGATCAGCAAAAATAAAAAATATGCAACTGATGCATCTCCTCCCAAAACCAATGAATGAGCGAAAAATTTCCCGAAAGAACGTAAAAAAACGAATAAAAGATGGAGATATTGGTGAACCGTGTGGTGCCCTGCATTCCCACAAGAATGCAGATTTGCCGGAAATTAAAAGTTGAATTGTTACAATGTCGTAAATGGAGATAATTGGGTGGACAGAATTTGAAAAAAAAAGAAACAAAACAGTTCACAACAATGACTTGACAAAATTAAAGTGTGAATATTATACTTCTCGCCAAAAACCGAAGAATAAACAGAGTGAGCAAAAGGACGTTAAAAATACAAAATAATTGCTAAATGGCGAACACTGCAACGCTTTGCATTTCTCCAAAAATGCCGATTTGCTGGAAGAAACACCATTATTCGTTTTAGTATCGTAAATGGATATAATTTGGTGGACAGAATTTTGAAAAACCAAAAATAACAAACGACAAAAAGCCGAATTTCCAGAAATCTGATCTTACAAAATCGAAAATATGCATCATATGCTCTTCCCGCGAAACCGACTAACCAACAAAAAAAGTTCGCAAAAGAAATTTAAAAGTACAAACAAAACACGGCGATAATGGCGAACCGTATAGCGCCCTGCATTTCCACCAAAATTGGGTTTGGCAACTAACACCGTGAATTGTTAAAATTACGTAGGATAATAATTGGGCGGGCGAAATTTTGAGAAACCTATGAATAATAAAAATCGAAGAAATAAAACTTTCGCGAAAATGATCTTCCGAAATCAATAATATGCATCGTGTCATCTCTCCCAAAACAGACGAATAAACAAAGAAAGTTCGCAAAAAAACGTTCGAAATACCAATGAAGAAATGGTGAAAATGGCGAACAGTGCATCACTATTCCTACAAAATTCTACAAATCTGCATTGCTACAAAAATGCAGATTTCGCTGACGTAACTCGTTTAATCGTTTTAATAGCGTAAACTGGGGTAATTGTTCAGACAGAATTCCGAAAAGTACAAAAATAAGAAAAATCGGAAAATAAACGTCACGGAAATGATCTGACAAAATCGAAAATGTGTATCTTGTGCATCTGCCAAAACACCGAAGATTAAATGGAACAAGTGCGCAAAAGAACATCGGAAACCCGAATTAAAAATTAGCGTAAACGGGCGAATGTGCAGTACGCCTTGCATCTTTGTAAAAAACATATTTACCGAGGGGAACACCGCATCCCTATAATGTTGCAAATTGAAGGAACCTCCTTCATGTGCGAAGGGTTCGCGACCCTGACCCCGCCCGGCGAAGTGACGCCGGCACGAAAGAAACAGAAATCCCCGGTTTATTCCTGGACAGTAAAGCAAAAATGAAATGAGTAGAAACAGCAGCTCCTAACACATACGGTCATGTAAACAACACGACACTGAAAAAAACGCACTGCAGCTACTTGTGCCAGAAAAAATGGATAGCGATCGCTTACATCTACACTCACGACAACGTTCGAGTCCTTGCACCAGGCCCCTCCGTGTGCACCCACCACATGTTCTGGCTAGTTCGAGCTGGCCAGGGGTCGTCGGTCCGGTTGTCGGCCCCTTGCTGCTCCATTCCTGGTTCTGCCGCCGCCGAGCTGCTCCATCGAACTACCCCCTACCGCACCCGTGAAAGCAGTTTTTATACCAGACGGGGCCGTTGTCCGCGTGTTCCGGGCTTGGTACGCGCCACACGTGTTCCATTGTCCGCTAACTGTTTATAGCACACGCACGCATGTGCACATGACGCGTTGACGCTACTATCGTTGTCCGACGCGCGCTCGCTGCACTGTAATACCATACGCGCTGGCACGTAGGGGCCGAGTCAACACCAAATTCATTTCATTGGCAAAAAGAAACAAAATAAAACTTAATAAGCAGAAAAAAATCGGACGTCTGTCGCTAATGGCAGCCATGTTTGGCTGTAAACAGCGCACACAATGCTAAAATGCTATATATATATAATATATATATATATATATATATACAGTTCACTGAATTTCTGCACATTTTTTTAAGATGCTTAAAGAGTCTGGTAATGACACAATTGAATTTCGGTGTCAAAAATATGAAGCAAACTATATCAGGTAAAGCGGAGAAAAGGACAATTTCTCTCGCAATTTTCCACAACAATGCTCATATCTATATGCTAAGCGACAGAACTTAGGCACACGCTAATGGGTTTTCTTTCAAGCCAGCACAGTCGCCTTTTTACGAGCCTCACAGGTATAAGTTCCGTGGATAGGGTTTGCAACATTGAGTGTTGCACCATTTCTTCTCGGTCAACGTATGGGACAACTCATACGGGATGCAGCCAATAATGAGCATCTGCCGACAATGTGGTGTGGTCATGCCACCTTAAGGGCATGACCACACCAGCTTACACCAGCTTGCACCAGCTTGTACCACTCTAGTGCAAGTCCCTGTTTTGCGTTAACCGCGTGAGAGAGATGAATTATACAGTCCTTTCAAATACTGATTTCATTTTGAAGTAGCTTTGGTTATAGTTAATCGTAAAAAGGCGGTAGATTAGAAATAGTACTAGTATTTGGTTATCTGACTTGCAGTCCTCTTTTATTTACCACAACTTATATTTATTTATTGTTAATAGCACAGGCCACTGTATTACGTAGAGCTTTTCATTAGTTCACTTTCATTAAGCGCCCGCTATTATGCTTTCACGGTGTCGTCGTCCCTTGTTGCAAAAAACGAAGGAAGGGGACACCGAAGACAGAAAAGATAGCATGAGCAGGAACGCAAAGGAGGAACGTATGGCGCAAGTGTGAGAGGGAGGGCGGTTTTTGGATATTGCGCGAGACATTCCCTCCGGCGGCGACGCGCTACGAGATAACCGACAGAACGAAACGGCCACCGGACATAGAGTAAAGAGGAAAGCGGAGAATGAAAGTATTGCGACAGGCACAAGACATGGTACCCCGCGGTGACGCGTTACGAGACAACGCAAGAGTTTAGCGCGCGCCTTCGTGCGATCGCTGACGCAGCGATCAATTCGTGAGCCAGGCAGGTATGCGCCATCATCCAGAAGACTGCAGTTCGCACTGCGCACAAATTTCGCTGTAGGAAGTGTCCTAATCGTCAGCCATTTTTTTATATTCTCTTTGTTTAGTTTTAAAGCACCACTTTGCTACTTTCGTCTAGCGATTTCGTGGAGGATGCACAAATGACCTTTTCACCGGAGACACACCCCCGGCAACACACCCCTCGAAGAGCATCGCGTGATTCCCCGGGCCCGCTGTTTGCGCCCGGGGGTGCCGACAGCGGTCGCCACCGCCGCTGCGGCCGAGGCAGCCAACCCCCCGCAGCCTCCCATGCATGCGGCGCTGGGAACCGAACGGCTTTGAAACATGATTAGGAGTTATGTTAAACAAATGATTAGGTTTAGGCGAGACACAATTAGGAGTAATCATGTTAAACCAACACGCCCAGATAGCCACGTTAGGGCTATGAGACGTGGTCGGCAATACAGCTAAATCAAAGGTTAACCAAGCGAAACCAAGACTCAACCACACTAAGCCAAGCTTTTTCTTTGCATATCCAAGGTTAGCGGAGCTAAGCCGCAGCCATTTTTTTATTTCTTGAGACTGACAATGGTTGCCATATTTTGGCCTATCATCAGCCTGAAATAGCTGTTCCTTTTTCCAGCAACGGACGACTTTTGCCAGATTCGGCCAATAATATCCTAATTGGGTGAGGCTTCGTTTCGTTTTGTTGTGCTCTTTTTTCTCTTTTTTGTTTTGGTCTTACAATTATCGACATTTACACTTTTACAATGGTTAAACGTACTAATTTCTCTAGTGACGTATTTCTGTTCAGGTACACTGCTCGGGTTGGCGTACTCAGCAAAGAGCACTTTCGCATTAACATTTGCTGAGTACAGCAATGTCTGCACTTAACGACTGCTGACTCCCTATGAGCAATGAGGGTATAGCCCGCGATTTTATTTTAGGGCAGGGAGTGTGCGGGAGCCCACGTGACACTTTACACCAATCAGAAACTTTGTGGCTGCCTATGCTACCTATGCTTTCGCATAGATTAGTACATTCGTCATACTTCCGATAAGCACCATAACTTGTCGAAGGTAGTGTGGCTGGCTGCACGCTTATCGAGGCACCCTGGTCGAAGGCGCCGCACGAGCCCCCTGAAGGATCGTTTGCGACGTGCTTCTATAATTCGGTATCCACTGTCGCATCAGTTTACGTCGTCGCTTGCTGATGCTCACCAACCCGGAAATGCTGCTGATGGCAAGAGTTTGGATATTGCGTCAGTCGCGCAGCTGTTCCTTTGCGTACGCTATTCCGTTATCATTCTTGTATGGCAGCGCGAGCTTCATATATCTTAACAGGAGATCGGTGTCTGGCAAAGTCGGCGCGATTGAATTTGAGCTTTTCTTTTTCGGCCGAGGTGGACAGCCGACTCGGTCTCGTCGTTTTGGAGGGAATTAGGCTTTTGAAGAGAGGTCGTGGCGCTAGGCAGCCGCTCAACTATGGCTTTGGTACTCATTATATAGCGCGAGATTTCACTACGCGTCTGAAGCGGAATCAGCACATCTCCCCTTGGTGCTCCGCATGGTCGAAGAAAGGCGAAACAGCCAATTTCGCACCGTAGAACACGTCGATACTTACTAAGCCTTGGGGCTCCTTCCTTTTTCGCTTTCGCGAAAATGGTAATAGACACCGTGACATCAGTGTAAAGTCGTGGAGAGTGTTAACAGCGGAGCTGGTTGAGCCTTTTCGTCCGTCTGCTGTAGGTCGTGCGTTATGCAGGGGCACTAAGTACGAATATATGTATATGGGCAGTGAGGCGGGCCGTTGCGGCAAGCGCGGTCGAGCAGCCAGATAATGTCACAACGAAAATCAACCACGACTATAAATTTTCATAGATGCGACGAAGAAAAGACAGGGTAGCGGCTTCTGATGGACGGAATGATAGCGGCGACAATTCTTTGCGAGGCTGCGCAGTGCAATTCCGGTCGCTGTGGCCACGCAGTCTCTTCTCCCGCAACAGATGCCGCAGTATTAACCTAGGTGCGCTTGTGACGTTATCTGGCCTCCATAGAAAGCGGCGTTTCCCCTCCTGTTTTGTTCTGGCTGCGGGTTCAGGGGTGCTATTGCAGGGGTAGGAGCGGGTTCTCAGACTTGCCGGCGGCGTCGCAGAAACCGGTTCCGGGACTCACCGATAGAGGGCACAGTTGTCCTGCAGTATGGATTGTCCTTTCTCCCGCTAGGAGAGGAAAAGGGTACTGCCCCCCCCCCCCCCCCCCCCCTGATGTTTAGGTGTCGATTCCGCTGCGGGAACCGCAGAATTTGTGTGGCGACGGCGCTGTCGTTCCCGGGCGAGCACCCGTTGTCGTAGAGCCAACACAAGAGAACCGCAGCTCCGATGCAGCAGATTTCCCACTGGGTGGAACTGGGTTTAAAATTTTCGCATTAATCAACAATACAGTTCACGGATCTGACAGCGGTCCAAATTTGTGTTTTCCTTGGTTAAGTGTGTTACTTCAGCCGTTCATAAGCTGCACACGATGGGGGGACGCACGAAAGAACGGCTATTGACCAGAGAAGGCGCTTGCGTTGATAGTTTATAGTAACATGTGAGTACGTTCTAACATCCCAAAGCCTTTGTTTTTTTAATACAGAAGGCTTAAAAAAGCGGCAGGACTCTGCCCTACGTTTGAAAGTTCAAAATCCTGCTTTTGTAGGAAAGTTAGTTTTGCTCTTTTTCTTTGACCGAAATAAATTCAGCGCATGCATGGGGTATAGTTTTTCTTTGCAGCTCTTTATCCTGCCGTATGCCAATTCTTTTTTTCCACTTATCCTGCCACACGCCATTTTTTTTCCACCATTCTTTGCCATCTATTCACACGTTTGTTTGTTTTTTTTGCTTCAGCTTAGATCGATGTTTGAGTAGGATCTGTGGACGTCATGCTACTTTGAACAACACTTAGAACCTGCTGACGTTGTACCTCCCACATGACAAATTGACAAGAGTGTATCTTGGGATATACATTTCCACTTCAGTTGGCTGACGTACTAAAGCTCCTCATTCATTCTGCAGGCAGCAAATATAATTCTATTTACTTAAAAAAACTTATTCCCGTTAGCAACACCACATGCATGTGGTGTTGTAGAGCAACAATCTGGTGCTTTCCGTTCCCACTAGCGTAGAAGCAAATTACCCCTTGAGATAATGCTGTTCGAAACGAGTATTTTCAAAACGTTCGTGCACAGTCCTGGTATAGTGCTTCCATCCAAACATCATCATGGTGTGCTTCCTGGCTCATTCTTCTGTGGAGTGGCGGCCGTTGTCTACAATTAAGGTGGAGCTCTCGGTGTAGGAACTTGACGAGACTTACAGATGGCTGAGTAAGAGGAGCATTACATGCCGCTGGAGCTTTGGATACGGAAACCCTGCCTTTCGGGCAAGTGAACCACGCTGTTGATTTTGCTTACTAGTCTGTTAGGTCCCAAACTCAGAGCAGATTTGTAAGCCCACCTAACTAAGTTTCGTATTTCCTTGCCTGTAAGCAATGTTCCAAGTTCATTTCAACTAACATGTATACTGCTGGCTCGCTTTTATCTAAATTTAGCACCAATGATTTTCTTGAGAACGAAACGCGCCAGAAACCACGTTTAGGGGACATTCGCCTCAGTTTCGTACAAAAACAACGCACTGAGCGTTGTGAGCCAAACATTCCAAATATTGCACACTTTTCCAATTAAAATGTTCAAATAAACAAATTTGCCCCGTAGCGTTGTTATATACTTGGCCATCATTTGTAATTACTCTTTTAACTTCTAAATTCGGAGTTTTCATGAATGCGCGTGTGCGCTAACCTTTGGTGTTTAAGGTTGTTCTCAAAAAGCAGCTGAACGAAATAAACTTTAAATACTATAATGTTTTTTCGCAAGCGTATAAAAATTCTTTCCTCGGCAAAATATGCGTGAAGTCAGCGTTCGTCCGGCGTCAAGCATTGCAGGCCCGGAATAATAGGACGAGAGCTTTGTTTCAGAAATAGTCGGAATAAATGGCGGATGAAGCAGTGTCGAAAGCGCACGGGCACAACATCGAAGATGGCTGGTGAGCTACTTCGGGAGCTCGCGTTTTCGCAATGTGCAGCTCGTCAGCAAAGTGATTTACTTCTACTAAAAAAAAAACAAACCAAAAATGGTGGCTTTGCCATATAACAATGCCGATTCTCCGAAGCAATTTTCATTCTGTTAACGATCCAATGACGACGCCAACCAGAAACAAAACATATCTCGCTATATGCCTCAGCACATTCCAATCACGAGCGATATCTTCTGAGTCGTTTATTGAAGTTGGAGCCCTATAAGGTATTTTCTCCAAAAAAGGCAAGTACCAACACATTGTCCCTGCTTCTAGGTTTAGCACTTAAAACTCCCCTTGTATTCGGACAAGTAACCTTTTGCCATGCAGCAAGGTCATTGATAAGGTATTCCCATCAACTAATCTATGGTGGTGATTGAATTTATATCTTTTATATCTTACGTCGGGTAGACCACACGATGTTGCACGTACAGGCATGCCTGATACTCGGATATTGACTTTAGTTGGGCTTGGCACTTGGAACATTGCTTGCCAACCGAACGCTTCCCCGCGAGGGTACGTTGGCGCTCATGTTCCAGTTTTGATACCACGATTAACTCGTGCACGCTCAAAACTGTCTTGCAAAGTATGTGGTCAATTTGCTGCATTTAAATACCAATAGAACAGTTGAACGAAAGAGCAAATCTTTACCGCGTTTCGCCAACCCAGCCACCCTAAGTTACGGCTGGGACACGGAAAGCAGAAAAAGTGGACAGGGTGCCTACACCCAAGCGCATTCACCTGCCACGAAGACGAAGCAGTGTGTGGAGCACGATTCAGACCCCACCCGAGCGCCGTGCTAGAGCCATTCCGGTCAGGTTGATTTTTTTACTTCCATCCGCTATCTTCCGTTTTTTAATCGTTCAGAGGAAATTTTTGGTTGAATTATTGATTGATTGATTGATTGATTGATTGATTGTAGGGTTCAACGCGCCGACTTCACGCAGGTGATCAGGCGCGCCGTAGTGGAGTGCTCCGGATTAATTTTGACTAATAGCGCTTTCCATTGGGCGAACAGGAGCACTTCTAACTGCACCCAAAGTGCTCTCGCGAGTTCTGGCGTCTTCCAGTGGTCGGGCAGGAGCAGGGGCGTTGTGTTTCATTGGTCGAGGAGGAGCCCTTTTTTGGCGCCGAGAGCAGCCGAGAGCAGTTCACGGTGCTCCGTCGCCAGCGGCGGAGTAACAGGGAACGCCGAGGAAGTCACATGACCTCTTTTACGTCATTTCTGGTTTTATCCCCGGGTGGCGGAGGAAAAATGGCGGAATCCAGCAGCCGCGATAGTCGCTCAGTGCGTACGGCAGCAGCTAAGCGCGGCCGTCTGGACGATGCTGCTACTTTTAGATGATGAAAGCACCACAGATTCAAGCGCAAACTCATCATCGGACAGCAGCAGCAGCAGCGACGACGACGACGACGATTTGATATTGCATGAGTTTATGTTCGAGCACCTGTTCACCCCGCCGGAGCAGCGACCGAAGGTAGAGTCGTATCTGGAAAAGACGGCGGATGCTGTTATCGTTCGCAGCTAATTTTTGAGAGATACGATTGTGACCCTATCATGGACATGAACATCCGCTCGGCTTCTTCATTCGTCGCCATGCGGAAGGCAGACACACAACCACCGGCATGTATCTGGCAAAACTGGCGATGAACAGCGTGCGGACAACACGAGCGCGCGAAATGCTCCGGGAAGCGAGAGCGGGAAAAGTTTGGTCACATGACTCTTGACATCCCGCCCTCCCCCTCTTTTCACTGCTCCCGGAGCAGCGCGAATGTTTCATTCGCGGAACGAAAGCACACGTCCCCGTTACTCCCGTGTGCTGCTCTGGCTGCTCGCTCCACTTGCTCCTCTTCTCCCAATGGAATTCGCCATAAGGTATAAGCTTGGGCGTGTTGGTACGACATTCTTTCGAACAGCGCAAGTAGACGAGGACGAGAAGTGGACAGGACACAGCGCAGACTAACAACAGGCGATTTATTACACGAAAATACTTAAATACATATCTCCGTTTCAACAAAGGAAGGGAAGGGGGTGGGGAAAGATACAAATGGGGGAAAGGGGGAAGAGGAAAGAAACACATCCAATTTTTTGAGCCAACACGGCGGATCACGTTCACTAACAAGATAAAAAGGCAATTTCTTTGTCGGTTAGCATGACAGAAGGGCAGCTGACGCACACGTCTTTGTTGGAGAGGATTTCGTAGGCTTCAACTATCTCTCTCGTCAGTCGATTATTGCTTTTATGAATTATGGAGCATTTTTGCAGGTCAGGGTAGCAACCACATTCTTTACAGTGCAGGCCTAGATGTCCGTTATCTTCTTTCTTCACATTATTGCGATGCTCGCGTAATCTGTCATTTAGACATCGTCCTGTTTGACCTATATACTTCTTCTGGCACTTATATAATGTTATTGAATACACCACGCCTACCGAGCAATCCACAAACTGCGTGCGATGCTTTGTGGTGCAAGTATCGGTGAACACGGAGCATTCATTCACTTTTTGATAGCTTTTTAGGGGCCGAGAAGAGCACGTTTACTCAACGCGCTTCCCAATATTTTTCAGATTATGTGACATCGCGTGAATGTAAGGGATAGTGGTGCATTTCATTTTTTCTGTATCTTTTGGAGCATCCTGCCTGCGTCGTTCATTCATCACCTGTTTCAAAACATTCTCGGCTACAGAAATCTGTAAAAGCAACGGAAACCCGGCGGCAGTAAGCCGAGCCGTCTGTCATTCGAGGCTGGCTCCCATCAGGTGAACACACGATTTGTTAAGCGCGTTTGAATCACAGAGGTTTACGATTCCCCGCTTTACTAATTTAGAATGCGGGGAATTATACGGGAGGACGGGTTTCAAGCACCGAGGCTCGTAGGCCCAGCATACATGGCCATCAGAAAATTGCAAACGAAGATCAAGAAATCTGATGCTATCATCTTTCAGGGTTTCATGCGTCAAACAAAGTGGATGGAAATGATTCTGGAAGACACTCACGATATCAGATACCGCACTTTCTAAACATTCTTTCGTAGTGTCACTAAGGAGAAAATAGTCATCAACGTACCTGAACGTTTTAACCACTTTACATTGGGGGAGGCGGTTAGCGACAACCCTGTCAAGGGAGGCTAAATACAGATCACTCAGTACGAGTGCTAGGCAGGAGCCTACACATATACCATTATTCTGAAGATAGATGTTGCCTTCCCAAGTTGAGAAGGTAGACCGGAGGTACAAGGCGAGCAGTTCTGAGAACTTGTCAACGGGGATGCCTGAACTATTTTGAAACAGGCCCCGTAACCATCTATGCACGCTTCTACACAGGAGAGTAGCTCTTTGTGGGGTATAGAATAAAACAGGTCTTTTATATCTACGGAGCAGGCCGACAGGCTGCTATTACTGTTGTCCTTAAGATGAGCCACGACTTCAGATGAACTTCTAATTAGAAAGGGATCATCAATCGGAAGTAAGTCAAGGTTGCGTTTCAGGTACAATGCTACGGACTTTTGCCAAGACCCATTCTCTGAGACTATGACGCGAAGTGGGTTGTCAATTTTGTGAGTCTTAACAGTGAAAAACATTCGGAGGCTGTCACTAACACTCTTTTCTATGCCCTTTACCACACTACACAGCTCCAAATCTTTACACAGCCTCATCGCTTTCAATCTGACGTCGTACAGCCTCACGTTATTCTGAGACCCAAACTAAGAATGAATGGCCTCACGTGCTTTCACATGAAACAGCTCTTTCGGTAAGACGGCGAATCCACGTTCCTTATTCGCCGCCAGTAAAGACAGAGACTGTTCTTTTAGGTAAGACACTGTGCGTTTCTGAGGCAACTTGGACATAGCAGGTTTCCACCGAGCGAGGACGTCCATACCTTCAGAAATGCAGCGCTCTTGCTCAGATTCCGGAGCAAACCGGGAGACCTGCCTCACTAAAGACACAAGTTCCGGTGCATTCTTAGTCGGTGGCACTGCGAACTTCGGCCCAAGACCCAACACGCGTAGCACATCAGGTGGAAGCGGGTTCTCACCTAGAACGTGAACTTTACTGCTCGAAGGTGGAAGCCTTCTCGGTAGCATGTTCCGAAGTTGAGTTATAGTCTGTTGCCACACAAACTCCGTAGTCCTGTCGGCGATGGCGCTGAATTCCCGGTACCTTTGTGAGGCGCCTTGAACTCCTCCTAGGTTGTGCAGCTGTAGGTACAGCCCTTCCCGGTACAGGCGTGCTTGATGCTGCCATTCCGAGCGGGGAATCCGAAGGATTCTATTCCTGTGCCCATCAAACGGTGTGAATCTGTCGAACAGTATGTATTTAAGTATGTTCGTGCAATAAATCACCTGTTGTTAGTCTGCGCTGTGTCCTGTCCACTTCTCGTCCTCGTCTACTTGCGCTGTTCAAAAGAATAATTTTGACTGCCTGGGGATCTTTTACGTGCGTAAAAATCTCGTACAAACGGGTGTTTTTGCTTTTCGCCTCCATCAGAAAAGCCGCCGCCGGGCCGGAAATCCAACTCGCGTCTGCGTGCTCAGCAGCACAACGCCTTAGACACTGAGCCACCGCGGCGGCTTCCGCTCTTGGAATATAGTTCTGTTTAGTCATATCCGTTAATGAAACCCGGTTCTTCTTGGCCGATCCCCCAGAGTAGGTATGCCCCATTTTCTATCGGTAATGATTATCATCATTACCCACGAGCTCCAGGCCTGCCTCTTTTAGCGGCCCCACCTCCGAGTTAGAGCAGAGGTGAACAGCCAATGGACACGAAGCCTGCGGCAGTGTGTGAAGAAACACCTTCGAGCATGTTTGGTCTAAGCTTAAAGAGAAAAAAATGTCGTTTTACTATTTTAACAGAATTTTGCGAAGTTTATCGAGCGCACGACACGCATGTCATGGTTTCGACTGATATACCTCATGCCCTAAGAAGAAACAGGGGCTGCTTTAATACACGATCGAGCAAAAGCTTTTGGCACATCAGTTCATAGCTCACATTGAACCCAGTGAAGGTGCCATTACGGACTGCTGAACAATTGTTCCTGCGGAGCTGATAGAAGAGGTTTTAAAATTTACATTTTCGCAGTTGAAAGCCCTCAAGCCACACCTGGGCTATGTGGAGCGCAGTATATATGCCAAGAAATAATTGGAAGCGCGTGTAAATCTCGAAACTCGGGTGTTTCCGTATTTCGCCTCCATCAGAAAATTGGCGTCAGGGGCCAGGATTGAGCTCCCATCCATAGGCCTATCAGCCCATCATTATATCCGCTGAGCCACCACGGCGAGTGGTCCAAGATGCTTTGGTCACACAAACATGCCTTATAAACAGTCCGGAGCGCTGTACCCTAACAAGACTGAGTCACCAAGACGCATCAAGGAAATATTGAATGATGGGCGGCCAACATTCGGTGGTGAGGACATCTGCAGGTTCATTAGGCACATATAATCTTTTGCACCACATGGACAGGTTCTGCAGACATTTCGAAAAAATGCTGTGTTCCACAGCTTTCGCCTGCACAACTGTAATGGCTCCAGTCAAGCTACTGTACGAAAGCAATATGCTGTGTGCGCTCACGCTAGCACACACAGGACTAGCTAATGCCGCATCGACGTGAAACGAATAAATTCTCACAGGATGCCAAAGAAACACGCGAGCAACACGCGTCCGCACGACAAACCACTAACTAGTTTAATCCAGCGGCTATGGCCTTTGACAACGTGATGGCGAGAACAAGTGCAGGGTTGAGTGTTCACTTTTACGCAAGCTTGACGAAGTTAGCAGAGTGAGTTGATTTTCGGCAATATTTCGTTCCGTACTAAACTGAATGTTGTGTTGGTAAACCGCACTATAGGTTTGCCCCACCACTTTCCCGGATACTCGCGATTCTTCAATGACGTTCTACGTACAGTGAGGTACGAAGCAGAGAGTGAAAGACAAAGCTATTAAAACTCTATGCCAATCAATTAACAAATAAGCTTGTCACTCCTAGTTTACTACAATGGTCACTGACCCCAAGTCCTGTAAGTGGTCCACTTTTATTTGTAGTAACAGACACAGCCGGGTTTCGTACTGTTGGAGCTAAACTATTTGTTTAAGAACCCGGTGGACGGTCACTTTGAAAGAGAGGCGGCAGTAGGGCCTGAATTCATGGTTCATACTGTGTTTACTGTGTGAGTCGCGGGTCTATAATAGGAGTGAAGTATAAACGGGTTGTACCACAGCTTTGCAAGTACACCCTGAGAAGGGTAGCTGGAGAACCGATCTCACGCTTGTCGACGATATTACGCTCAAGCATAAATCGCTCTAAACAAACGGCCGCTTCATTTGATTGGCCGACATAAAACTACGCATATATATTTATTGGACTGCCAAATTCGTTGATTTCATTTTTGTAACATAATTTGTACATTGGGAGCACGAAATCGCCCTAACCAGCTTTCTTCGGTCCTGAAAGATTGAAATGCTGCTCGTGTCTTCTCTTCGTGACAAGGGACGCATACGTACTGTATATACATAAATATATATAGAATAAGAGCAATAAAGTTCAGACCGAGTCGTTGCAAACGCGCGTTTCAAAACATGTGTTAAAAGCTGCTATATTTAGCGCAGTGCGACTCTACTGCTGCTTGCGTAGCACTCGAGCTCTGTACGTCAAGTCCCTGTTGAATCCCACCTGGCTCTTTCTAAATATAGGGCAGGTTGAAGGAAGAAGCGGCGAATAGCGGTTCCGTTAAGGGAAATTTAATTATAAAGCACCTTTTACAAGGACTCCACGGCGTCGGCCTGGCTAGAGGGTAGTTCGTCGTTGAGTTACAGTAACCGAGTGCTTCAGCAATCATTTAGTAGCGCCGACTCTGTCACTTCCGTCTCCGACTTGAGCCTGGCCTACAGACGTGTGCTCACGTGCCAAGCCGTGAGCTTAAAGTGTGGGATTCCGCAAGCGCCCTTTAGCGAAACGAAGTTGGGGTAAGTGGATATTTCTATGCATTACGTACAAAAGGAGGAATAGAAGAATGGCGAGGCTGGCTTTTTACTATTATTAGTGAAGTTAACATTTTACGTTTATATAGGAAAGAAAGCCATAAGAAATACGTGACCAATATGGGGACCGAACCCACACCTTGCGATTAGCGCTTGGATGCCTTACATATTCGGCTATCTGGGCGACAGGTGCATGGTGATGCCGAGAAGCTGGACACGTGTAAGCCTGATACATTCGCGTGAATCCTGAGGGTAACCTTCGGGTGCGTAGGTTTGTGTTTTCTTGCTGAAAATAAAACAAAACAGGATATTTCTACAGGCAGCCTTGATCCCACCGACGAGAGATAGGCTTGTACGAAGCGAATCACTCTCTTAGCGATCACTTCCAACCACGGGTGTTGATATGCCGATGACCAAACGTAAATGTCGTTTGCATATATATAGATAAACGAACTCACCTACAGTGCTTCTTCAGCGCTCGGTGGAGGCCCGGCATGGCAGCGATAAAGAATATAGGAGAAAAATCACTCCCCTGAGGCACTCCTGCCGAGGTAATTAAAATGTCTTGTAATCCTACGTGCACAGAGCGGCTCGTAAAATCAGAGGCAACTACCAATAAGGGTAGTTGTCTGTAATGTTTAAACTGCATTGCTTTCTGAAGCCCGGGTGGGCTGCTTGAGAACAACGAAGCTAATCCGCAAGCAGGCGTAGGAAGCATTGGCTGTACGCTAGGAAAAGAAAGCAGAAACCATGCGACATACGGCAGCTGAATGCGAAAACCCCGAGGAGGTCCAGTAGCAGTTTTCAGGATCTGCTGTGTTTAAGGTTCTCATAAAATTGGAAATCCGTGAAAAACTTGGGAACAGAAGGTTAGAAGATTGTTAAAAAAGTTGAGAATTAAAGGGTAACTTTCAAATCTTGAACTAAAGTAGCCTGTTGACGCCGAAGTTATGTGAAGCTGCATTATTACTAACGTGGCTGTAACCTCGACGTTGTTAGAGAGAAGAAGCTACTAATCATCCCTAATCATCTCATTATAGGGAGTAGTATTAAGGAAATCAGGCAAACAAGCGTTGGGGAGAGCATGAATTCGTACCCTGATTGATACAGGTTTCAAGCTCGAGGTTGTTGGCTGACGTATGCACTACAAGGCCTCTCACCCCCCACAGCCAGCGCTGCGTATGCAATGACTCCGGAGACTACATGAGAGCTCGAATATATGCGATTTATTACACCGTATTATTCTGTTAAAACTGGTCACGTGTAAACATTCTATTTGGAGTCGACAACTCTGATCTGCGCTGTGTTGCACCCATCGCGTCAGCGAAGGGTGCTCCAGGGATCCTTTGATATGCCAGCTTCACGACTAAGATTGATTGATTGTAGGGTTTAACGCGCCGACGCAACGCAGGCGATGAGGCGCGCCGTAGTGGAAGGGCTCCGGATTAGTTTTGACGCCCTGGGGATCGTTTAACGTGCGCCGAAATCTCGTACACACGGGCGTTTTTGCTTTTCGCCTCCATCGAAAAGCGGCCGGCGTGGCCGGGAATCGAACCCGAGTCCTCGTGCTCAGCAGCGCAACGCCTTAGCCACTGAGCCACCGCGGCGGGTCTTTACGACTAATTACGAGAGATCTACATGGACCCGTCAGGGCACGGTACCCTGACACTCCGGTTCCACTCGACTCCGACGGATTCATGTAAACGGAGCTCACATCGCATTGACTTGGGCAATGTGGTATCCAAAAGAGGCAAACACGATTGATGGGGAGCAAAAACTGCCGCACTTTCTACAGAACCAAAATATTATTGCGGGCTTCGCCGTAAATAAAAGAACGATATTGAGGGGACAGCTGCTTCTTCCGAGAGGGGGAAAGAGGTCACCGCTGACATATATGTGGTTATTTAGGTGTATTAAAAATAAATATCGCAATAACGCTCGCCCGGACACTAGGAAAGTGGGAATGTAAGTTTGCGCAGGCAACACGTTCCACTTTTGACGGGGGACCAGCTACTTTCGACATCACTTAAGAAAAACTCATGCACCCCTCCGTCTAACGACGACGAGGGTAGAACACGGGGCTATCCCGTGATGGTACTTTGGGTGGGTAATTCCACAGTAGGAGTATGGGCTACTCTGTACGCACCACTTTTCCAGAACACCCACATCAACCCTCGGGTGTGCCCTCCGTAGGCCTAACGTTTGGGATAGGGGTGTACAGCAATAATTGTACCTGCCCCTTGTCGTTCAGTGAGCAATTTTTTGAGGGTGTGCCGGCTCGAGGTGTTAAACCCCGAGATATGACGTTAGGCGTAACGTCTTGTGGCTAACAGCCTTACTGCAAGCAGAGCAACGCCATTCTTCTCGTGACGGATTCTTTGGTTGTCATTTGAGTTTTCAAACCACTTCGACCATGTCGAATCGAGCAATCGGATAGACGCGGGCTTCGTAACGCGTGCAACACTGGTTCGATTGCGGTCACGAGAAGCGTTTTTTTTTTCCCACCCACGATAATTCATTATCATCGTCGGAGAAAGCTTGGCTTTCCTGCAGGTCGTATTGGCGTACAACGGCATCAGTTCGTAATAACGCCTTCAGCTTTAAAATTCAGCAGTGCGCCAAGTCGTTCCGATTTGGTAAGGCCAACTGTGACGCAAGTGAGTTTGCGACCCGCTTGCGTCGCAGTTGGCCCTTCCAGAATATCTTCCGATTTCCTTTCGTTTTCCAAGGACACTGCATGATACTTGAACTTTAACTGACAGTTGACCTTTAAACCTTCAAAAAAAAAACGACGGAGAATTCTCCCGCTTAGTTAATTTAAACCTTTATAAGGGGCAGTTGTTATTCGATGGTAGAGCCGTACATAAAACCTATGATCACACGACTAACGAGACACCGACATGGGAAATCGTTAACCCTTTATAGCGCCAGAAATAACCTCTTTTAATGTTCTTTCTCCTCCCGTACGATAACGGATTGGAGCAACTTGCATTTGTGTTAATTGCGGTCCATTGATATCATAGAAAACAGCGATATTTTCTTGATTAACGGATGCTGGATTTGTATACCGAATTGTTTGGGCGTGTTGTTGCTTTCATGTTTGACATTTGACGTAGGCCTTAATCTGCGGCGTCATCTATGTGCTGTTTATTTGTACGCGTCATATACTCTGTATTGCCGTCATCTTGGGCCCATCCTGGGCATGCAATAAAAATCAACTAAAAATCAATAATACTACTAAAAAGAAGAAGCATGAAATGCATGTTACTTGTTTATTCCGGTGACGCGTTTATCTTAGAACACAAAGCTGAAACGCAGACTGCATTCTTTAAAAGTCACAAGTTTGGGTGTCTAAAATAGGCTGACGGCCCGGAAAGTTCACTACTAGTTAGAAAAGCCACTTTCTATGCTACATTTATGGATCCTTGTGCAGTGGCGCCAAACAAAAAGAGGGGAGAGCTTTAATCAACGCCGAAATGGACAAATTTTAAAAGATGAAATCTCCGCGCAAATGTGCTTTGACATAAGTGCGTAAATGAAACAAAAATGGAGTCATTAGCCAACACCCAAACAGCCTTCTGATGCGCTTCAAAGCGCCTTTTTTTAGACACAGGCGACCTTTGAAAAAAAATTTAATCCATTTTTTAGGAAGGACCAATACTCCCTCGGCGATGTTAACGGCAATCGAACGTAAAGGCGCTCTGTAATATAATTTTACAGGACGTAATTTGACAAACGAGAAGTCTATAAGTATATCAAAATTCTAATATGAGAGCATAGGATGCTCAATCATACTTGATGTTTATTTTAGTTGAACTAATAGAATAATGCCTAAATGAGCAAAATATGTCAAGTACAAGTCCATATCTGTTTTATGCTTGCGATGCAAACCGTATATTTTTTCTTCTTTTAACGAAACGATAGACGCATCCATGTGAATCATTGTGCAATTTCTTCGCACAGATAGGCTAAACCCGAATTCGATTATTGGTTTCTAACTCTTTTTGGCACATCATGAAGGACTTTTCAATAGCTTTTAGCTCGCAAACTAAGCTCTGGGTGACAACTATGCGTCGGCCGTATTGGAAAAACCACTATATTTCTGGTGAAAGGAAAAGAAGTTTCCATGCTTTGAAATTTACGGATAATTAACGACTTGAATTTCAAGTTAATTTCTTGTAAAAGTTTACTTGAAGAATTGGCGCAGCTTTCACTAGTGGTGCAAGGCTGGAAGAACAGCGGAGCTGGAGGTGTACATAGCTTTTTCCTGTTTTGCTAACTATTGCTAGGATTTGCTAGGCTTTGTAAAATTTCGTTAGGTTTTGAGATGTTCTTGCTATATATAGGCTACGCGAAGTGTTGAGGGGTGAGGCCAAGTTTAACCGGATTTTACAAGGCCGTTCCGGTCGGTCGGCCACACTGTCAGCGGATCCCAATGGGGAAGAGACTAGATCGACCCCCAGTAGCGGTCCCAGAGATTGTTTTTTTTTTTTTGGGGGGGGGGGGGGGAATTTTTAGGGGGGTGTGTGGGGGGGCGAATAATGAACCACTCCCCTTCTTGCGCCAATTCTGCGGACGAGGTGATAACCATGCAGGCGTGTGCGCGTATGTCGTGTGAACGCACAAATCACTTAGCGACAGAGTGGTTTGTGGCGCCCCTTAGGCGGTGCAACGCCTGGCAAGAGCCCGCATTTCTGACGGTCGACGCACGTTTGCGGCCTCGCACAACTGGGAATTAACCTCGCGCAAGTGGAATACTTAAAAAACTAAAACTAAGAAGCTGAGGACCTCTTTGGGGGGGGGGGGGGGGCGAAGGGGGCCCCCTTGGTACCGCCACTGTCGACCCCCAGCTTTTGCCGTTTCTCCATCCTTGCATTAGTTAACGAGCCGGGTCGTTTTCCCGGCGATTCCGGTTGTACTCCACGAGCGCGGTACACCGGATCTTCCGCTCTTCGCTGCCGCTGAGGCGCGGCGGCTTCGGCGGGCGAGAAAGTGTTCATTAAACGGAAAATATTTACAAGGTGACGTTTTGCCTCTCGACAGAGGACACAGGTCTCGCCTACCCACTCTATGTGAAGCTGCCGTTTTGACCCCTTCCCTTCAGTCACCTCTGAAGAGCAAAGGGAGGGAGCGCTGGAAACCTCTGACCGGGGAGTACAACCCTCATTCGTTGACAGAGCTGCTACTGTCGCCGCCAGACTTGTGTTGTGCCGGCCCCACCCCGATCCGTCAACCTATTTTCGCTCAATAAAAGTTCCTCTCTCTCTCTCTCTCTCTCTCTCTCTCTCTCTCTCTCTCTCTCTCTCTCTCTCTCTCTCTCTCTCTACTCTATCTATCTATCTATCTATCTATCTATCTATCTATCTATCTATCTATCTATCTATCTATCTTTCTCTCTCTCTCTCTCTCTCTTGGGGTTGGACCGGTACCATCTCATATGTTCTCAAGAAGCGACACGACGGCGTTCGCGCTGCGCTTTTCTTCCTCTAGGCGATACATACTGCTTCGGCAAACCCATGTTTTGCGGGAGTGTAAATGATGTGCTCAGCGCGGAGTTACGCGGCGCTGTGTATCGCCGAGGCGGGCACATGAAGTCTCCACGTCGGCACAGTCACGTCATAGTTAAACGAAGCCTGACTCCGCCTACGCAGCTGCGCGAAGGTCGTGCCGGGCGCCTCGCGCCGGAGGAGTTCGTTCAAAGACGATAGTCGTGCATGGGCAACTTAAACAGAGAAATTTTGGCCCGTCTGTCTGTCTGTGACGTGATTCAGCCACCGGGCCAAAGTGAAACAGTACCTGCCCAATAGTCTTATATACTCACTGCCAAATCTAAACGTCTAAGTACGGTTTTAATGTTCATAATTGTCAACATTGTTGAACAAGAACAAGACATTAGGCAAATATAAGACAAGCAAATAATACATAAGTGATATCTGCAGTGTTCCTTTATAAAAAATTTACAGATGCTTGATTTTTGCGAAATGAAATGCTACACCCACTTCAGAAAAAAAAATTCACTCCGTTGCCTGCTATCACTCGCGCCACTACAGCTTCTGCTGGTACTTTAAGAAATAAAGCGCAACACTTACGAAAAGTTCCACTAGATAGGTTGCATATTCTGCTTAGAACGCACGTGGAGTAGGCCACCCTGGTTCTATAAACGTTGAAGTAGGGCGCCTCGATCCACACGCGTCTCCGCCGTACGGCAGAGCCTGGCATCGAGGCACCCGGCCTGGAGCCGTGGAACGCGGTAAATTTAAATTGACTTGAGCGAACCTCTAGCGTGTTTACCTTGGGAGGAGCGCGACGCAAGAAGAACATCAGAGGTGAGCGGGAAAGCGAAAGGAGGCATTTAATTGGCAAATGTCGACAAAGACTATCGTCTTTTGTCGACATTTGCAACGAAGGAGCAGATGCGCGGCCAATTTTTTTCTTGGTATTTCTTTTGCTACCGCCACCGGTCCAAGCTTAAGCTTCAACAGCTCCGCGGTGCAAAAGCAATACTAACCAATAAGTGCACAGACGAGGGCCAGAGGTTCAATATATATATTAAGGAGACCATCGATTATGACGTCAAAAGATTGCGTCGAAGCAGCAAATGGGCACCAGAGCCCGCTATTTGACAGAGCAGTATAAAAACACAAAAGTGAGCTCATCATATATAAACTCATGAAGTTGTCCTGAGGTAAATACAAAAAGTTAAACAATAAACTCGTAAATAACACGGTGGAAATAAAGGGCCATGAATAAATAAAGCAACAACAATACAAAAATAAACGCAAAGAACAGACTAGATTTGTCTTCCGTCGATGACAACAGGTTATGTACGCCACGACGCTGCTCGTAGTGCTTGTATGGAGCCATGAAGAGAAAATGCAAGTTGGTTTTATTCGAAAGATTTCGTGTTTTATAGTGCCCCCAGCGCTTGTCCGGGTACAAACGGTGCTTTATTCACTGAGAAATTAAACAATTTAGGTTAAAATTTTGATTTTCCCGCTCAATCGTGCGTTTTCGTGGTTCCAAGTGACATCACTGAAACCGACCGCTCTGCAGCCTAGAGTACCTTCATTCACGCATCCGCCGTACAGGGTAGAGACACGCATACGCTGGCGCCGCCATTTTCGGTTGCTCGCTCGCCGCCGAAGCAAGTCATTGTGTCAAAACCGCGCTAAAATTATCGCCGCAACGCGGTTTACTGAAGAAGTTTGAATCATATTGTCTGTTTCGCGTTGCTAGGTCTCGTGGGAAACGAAAAGAATAACGGTTGAGCCCGTTGGCCCAATTGCGGCGGCACGGGACCGTTCAAAGGTTGTCTCCCCCCTGTACAGCGGTGGTGGTTTGTTCCCGCGTTTCTTTACGTTCCGTAACCTAGATGGCGCCACCATACCGTGGCAAGCGTTTGTTTGTTTTTGCCCGCATTTAAACCTGGCTTGTTTTTGTTCTGGGAGAAAATATTCGTTCCCTGAAACAGTGCTCGCTCGACAAATGGGGTCACGTAAGACACCGTTGCTTGCGTCAATCGGCCAGTGTCGTCTGAGACAACCCCAAGCCCCGTAGTGCTGTGCAGCGAAACCAAGCATGCTGTGCGCAGTACGAACAGCAGAACGCATCAGTACTTCTATGTTTACATGTGCTTTCGTAACTTCCACTGTTTGTCCCATCATTCTTATTGCTTTGTAAAGAATGTGCCCTAAATTTAAGCGCAAATCGCTCGTTCGTCTAGTTTGTAAGTTCTACCTAATTTGCGTCTGCTTCTGCCAGCCTCCGCCAATCGCAGAGCTTAGCCCATGTGACACAAGGTTCTGTTGCGGGAAATGAGCTGGTGGGTCGCATGACCATTCCCGTTTTTCCTAATTATGTAGCTTATTTGAGCGAAGTTTACGTTAAAAGTGGTGTCAGTGTGATTCTAACGAGACAATCTTTTGAATGAACCAAACTTGTGTTTTTTCTTCATGGCTCCTTTAACCTTAAAGGGCCCATGAAGACACAACGCACGTTTGGTTCATTCAAAATATTGCCTCGTTACAATCATGCTGACACCCCTTTTAATGTAAACTTGGCTCAATTAGGCTGTATAATTAAGAAAAAAGGGCATGGCCATGCGATCCACTAGCTCATCCCCTCAACAGAACGTATATATATGTGGTCATACCAGCCAGCTCTGCGATTGGCGGAGGCCGGAAAAGCAAACGCAAATTAGACCGAACTTATAAGCTTGCCGAACGAGCTATTTGCGGTTAAATTTAGGGCACATTTTTTATATCAGTAAGAATGGTGGGACAAACAGTGCATGTCACGAAAGCACACGTAAACATGGAAGCACCGATGCGTACTTCTGTTGGTGCTGCGCGCGCTATACTTCGTTTTAGATGCACTGCCGGGCTTTAGGGTTGTCTCAGACGACACTGGCCGATTGATGCAAGCGACGTTGTCTTACGTGACCATATTGGTTGAGCGAGCGCCATGTTTCACGAAACAATTTTCTCCATGAACAAAAACAAGCCAGGTTTGAATACAGACACAAAAAAACCAAAACCCGACAATGGCTTGCCACGTGTATGGTGGCGCCATCTAGGTTGACTAACAGTAAGCAAGTCTCCGCTTCCACGCCTGGATTAGAGTGCGGTACCAAGTTTACCTTAAAGACCTGTTGTTATGATGTCATTGCGAACGTCGTTCAAACATTCGTTTCACGCGGGAATCAAAATTTTAGCTTAAATTAATTAATTTCGCAGTGAATAAAGCATCGTTTGCTTCCGCACAAGCGCTTGGGGCACTATAGAACACAAAACGTTAAGAATAAATCAAACGTATTTTGTCTTCATGGCCTCTACCTATAGCATGCTTTGCTGAAGAACGAGAACTCGCGCTCCATTTGTGTGTTAGATGATTTTTACTAACTTTTTAAACACGTCGCTTTGTTTATGTTTACGGCATTCGCTCAGTCGTTTATTGTAGCCGAAGTTGGCTTGAGCGCTCACGTTAATGTTTTAAGATGCGGGTTACATATCAATCCGCTCTTTTAAGCGATGACTGCATGTGATGTGTCACTAGGGGCAATTTTGAACTTCGAATAGCGAGGCGGGCTTTCTGAGTAATTGCCTTGTAACTAATACTTTCTTCTTGTACATGCAGCACGGAGGTGGGAGGAAATGGTGGGGCCGAAGGTTGGACTATTGGTGTTCTGTCTCTGCATACTAACGGCCATGGTGACTCTGGTGATAAAGATTGACCGCATACAAGCCTACGTCTGGTGGCGCCGCCCACCGACTGACACAAGCAACTGCGTAGAAACACCGCATGAAGACGCCGGCCACATAGAGAACAAAACAGTTGGCCCTGCCAATGCTTCTGGAGGTGGAAACGAAAGCGCTCTTGCGCGACCCCAAACCCATGTGAGTTTTTGCCATCTGTGCGCACACGCTAGTTTGTGGGCATACGTGCACTAGTACGTGCACATGGCCACTCAAACATACAAACACACTATTGCACTTGGTCTCTTGTGGCTCCTGTCCGGTTTGCTGCCAGATTCTCTGGTACTAGAAGCCAACAACGATCGGACTGTCATGTTTTTTGGCTCTGCTGTATGACTGTGGCCGTCAATTGCAGAAACACTATTCTGTGGCGTCATATAGAAATCGCCCGAAATGGACTTGGCACATTCCCCTGGTTCATATGTTTTCCGAAATATGTGAATTATTTTCTGAAGTGTGTTGTAAAATCGGTACCATGGTCATCGGGACAAAGCAACGGTATTTTTTATGAACCGGAGCTGCATTTTGTCGTAATGGGCCATTTAAAGACCCCAACGTGGTCTAAATTCATTCACTGGTGAAGCTCCGACCCATAAAACACAGCAATATTTTTACCTCCCCCTTTCAAAGGTATTCCTTTTTTATATTTGGTGGCTCTTTAAATATTAGTTTGAAATTCCATTCCGTTCCCTGTGCAGCATGACGTTGGTGTTTGTCATCTGTGAGAGCCACTACTGGATCGGCTTGGTTGCAATAAAATCAGCCGTGGCATATTCCACGACACCGATGCGGCTGATCATCATCGCCGACGACCAGAACCGAGAGAAACTGCGCAAAGAAGTGAGTTTGTTGTAATGTGTCGTGCCCTTTCTGTCCGGCGCTTTTTCTTCTCTGTATGTTCTCAAAATGTCACTACCGAAACAGATACGAAGCAGTTGGTGCTTACGATAACAGTTTGACAGTTTAAAGTGCATGCGTCACAATAATAGTACCCAGAGAAGGAAGAAATGCCGTTTCAGTTGAAAACAATATCTAACGGCAATTGACATCAAAAAATGAAACAAGAGTTCCCTTAAGTTCAGGCATTAATCATGCTACACGTGTGACCGTTGACGCCACTGTTTAAAAGTAAAGCGCTTCGTTCTCGAGTGCACGTAGCAAAACGTTTTACGCATCTGAAACTAAAACATGTTTGTTGCTTTGTTTAGTGCTGTCACTAATTGCTCGTGTTTCCTCTACTCTTTCGCGTGGCACGGATCCTTCACCAGGCCAGGCAGCGGTGATGAAAATCATGGCGAGCGCTTATGATAATCATAGCGCTAGCGGTAGATAATGAGGCCGCCACTAAAAGCACTATAAAGCCAAGCACGTCCATGGGCAAAAGCTCTAACAGACAGTACTTTCCCTTGTTAAAATTTCTGGTGTCATAGTAAACTTTATACACCTTTCGCTCGTTTCTTCAGGTGGGATCCTGGCCCGAAGGAGTGAGACAGCGTGTCCAGTGTGATCTGCTGCCAGTGTGGTACCCGAAAGAGAATTACCACGTCTGGTGGTCCATGTTCAGGCCCTGCGCTACGCAAAGGCTCTTCCTACCGGTATGTGCCTGTACGCTGAGTTACCGAAGGGAGTAATAGTTTAGGGGCGAGCCGTACTTGATGTGTCAATTTGGTCTGGATACTGCACGCTTTCAGCGTAGATTCGACGCCTTGGGCAGCAATATCGCCGTCTGTAATAAAAGGGAATAACGATGATATATAAAAAAGCTAACATTGGACGATTAAAAGTTTTTGTTTAGTTATCGGCCTTCATTTTCAATTGTAACGTTCATCACACAAGAAATAAGATGCTACCGGCGAATATTACAAAGGCCAGTGTAATCGCACAAATGCGATGCTTTTAGGGAAAAAATAGGGAACGAAATATTCTGGATTTAAATGTCTCTAGCTCCGCGGGCATGCTTTGCTCTTTTAGCGTTGATACCACAAAATCACTTACTGGTTCGTTACGTGGCGTATAAAAGGCATACAATGGCGGAATTTGTCATTTTAACGCCCTCTATAGGCAATTGACGCACGCAGTGTGCGGTAAGGGCGACGCTCTACATTTTCAAGTGTGTGGTGGAAACAAGAAAGCGGATGACCACCGCCTCTATCAAATACCCATAACGACCGGATCATTGTTTTTAGAGAGAATGGACTTTTTTGGGCTGTCTAAATGCAAAATTCTTGGCTTGCTGTATATGCGTCGGTATGTGCGCCACCGTCCAAACAAAAGTAAACAACAGCGTTTTGAAAAACGCCCAAACCTTCCTACAGCGAAATCTGGTAGCATACTTCATTCTTGTCAACATTGACAACATTGTTATGTAAAAAAAAACATTTCGCATATTTGAAGCGAAACCAGAAAATATCTGACAGTACCAGTCTTGTTATAATAAAAATAGACGTGCGCTTGATATTTGTGAGAGAAAATAAAAACGAAGAGTGAAAGCCAGATTTTAAACAAAAAAAAAATTCCATGGTTTAGCTTTGGTTAACCATAGTTGATAGCGAAAGTTTCAGTTGCCTCGCTAGGGCCATTGTCGAGTGGTGGTTTTGAAAATGATATACATACATGTTTCCAATGAATACACTGTTTATCACAGAGCAAGAATATATAGGGGCGAAACCGCCCAATGCCGAAGCGCGGGGCGAGCGACCAGACAATGCTACAGCAAAAAGCAAGGCGGATTGCAACGCTTTGTAGCTGCGATGGTGAAGAGAGGGTAGCGGCACCTCACAGAAGAACTGATAGCGGCCACACTTCATTCCGGGGCTGAGTAGTGAAACAACAATCGCGGTGACCGCGCAGTTTCTTCACCGACAGCAGATTCCGCTAGCTTAACATATGACGAGCGCTTGTGACATTATCTGGCCGTCTACCACGCCTCGTTTCGCCTGCCTACATGTTCTTGCTCCGTGCTGTTTATTCATCATCGCTGCAGCGGTGGCATCCTCGTCTTCCTCCGCCAGATGGGGACACGGGTGCGGCGTACTTCTCCGTTCCTTCCTCGACTATTTCTCTTCGTGCCGCGTATCTCTCCCCATCATCGGGCCGCTGCTCCGTGCTGGGCGCTTGCGGAAGGGGGTGTGTTTTTACCTCTAGCTCTCAAGGTCAAAACTGGTCACCCCGCGAAGACTGCCCGGGGTAGCGTAGTGTAGCTTTCGCTACAAAAATACACGAAGGCTTCGTGCTCGAGCCTACAGCTCGAGACGCTAAAGCTAGCCCAACAGTAACAAAGGGTCGCAACCGATGGCGCGCCAGCGGTGCGGCCGAGGGAAATTGAATTGAATGCAGCAGACTCCCATGGCATTTCATTAGGGAGCTTTAGGATAGGGGACCCAACGCTCTTGGGTCCCAAAGCGGCTTGAGGCGCCGTACTGCGCATGCGCAGAACCCAAGCCGTCCTTGGGGTTTTGGTTTCGTTTAGCGCGCACGCTATTTTGCCGAAATATCGGACGCCACAAAGCTGGCCTCAAGAGGAGCTTGAGTTTCTTGCGTCGCTCTCGCAGCCAGCGAGACTGTCCGCGACCACGGCTGAAGAGAAACCTGCGGCTCGTTTCCTGATCCACCCAATCCACTACAACGGTCGCTGAGCTGAATTATTATATTCCGCACGTCGTTCGCAAGAAAGGGATACGGCACGTTTTCTACCCTCGGAAATGGCTCCCGCAACGCCGGCCGCGCCCACCCGCTCGGCCCACCAAGAGCTCGAACCGGTGCAGACCACGGTAGCAACAGGTTGTCGCCCCTCCTCCAATCAATGTGATCGCGAAAAAGAAGTTCCACATGCGAGATAGTAGTAGTTAGTGTGGTGAAATATTGTGCTAGGGGATGTTATCAGCGCTGATTTTAAAAGCGGTGATCAGATATGTGCCACGATGCGAAGCCTATACGCAGTGCGGCCCGCGGAGGTTCGACAGTCCGACCCGGCACCGCGGCGCGCGGTGCGGCGAGCGACCTAAGCATGACACCACCTGCGCCGTAGAATCAAAACAGGACACGGCAGTTGTCTTGATCATCGACCGCTCAAACGGCAAGTATCACCAAAATAAAGTTCCACGGGTAAAAAAAAAGGAATGATAATGTGCTGAGAAGTTGTGTTAGGGAAGGTCGTTGGCAGTTGTACAGATAGCGCGATGAATTCGTCAATTCATATTCGCCACGATGCTAGCCTAAAGTTCCCATCACCCGAGCCGACCCTAGCAACGCAAGCCGGTTGCGGGGTTGTTGAGGACGCCCCTCTTCTAATAAAAAACTCGCCGCGCCTGAGCGCGTTGCTTTTGGGTCCGCTAAACTCCTTGGGGAACCCCTATTCTAAAACTGCCTATTATTGGAGAAGCGAAACAGGTGGGAAGAGGGTGTACGTTGAACTAGGACAGAGGAGAGACAGCGGCGTGGCAGGGGTGGCAGAAGACTGTCATCTTCGAGCGACATTTGCGGCAAAGCAGGCCGATACACGGCCAGTTTTTTTCTTGCAAACAATGCCCAAAACCACCGAGAAAAGGACTGTCAGACCCCAATTGCATTCCAGAGTACTGTTTGTTTAGTTTAGAACTTACTTTAGGGGTTCCTTTTCTCATATTCTCCCCGTGTCCTTTATTTTTGGCGATCCACCCATCCCTCCCCTTTTTGCCTTATGCTGAATAAAGTACTCCGCCCACCCCGGCCTGCAGTTGTATGAAAGCTAACCCCAGACAGCTGTTCCTTTAATGCGGAACATTAAAAGACTAGGGTTGGCGGCTATTCTACAGGATGAGTCTCTTGCAGAGCATGCTCCCCGAAGTGGACGCAGTCATATACGCGGACACGGACGTTCTGTTCCTGAACCCGGTGGAGGACTTCTGGCGGATGTTCGCCGCCATGAACGAGTGGCAGATGGCCGCAATGGCACCGGAGACGGAAGACAGGGTCAACAATATGTACTGGAAGACAGCCCACCGCCCATTCGTGCAGCCCTTCGGTAGGTATTTCGGTAATCTAAATGTTGGGATACTCAGGTAGGCTGCCAATTCTTTCTTGAAAATTAAAGAAACCTCCCATGTGAGCAGTAAATAGCAGCTTTCGTCAGATGAGAAAAATATTTCTAGGACACATGAACATTTCTTATGATTGCCATGATTTGAAGCGCGACAAAAAACACGGCCGAAGAAACAGAGTAGACGAGACAGACGCGTTTTTTGTAGCGCTTCAAATCATGGCAACTATTCACCAACTAGCCCAGCAAGAAGTTCTTCTCAGATTCCTTGTGATTTAGTCAATGACGAGGCATCAGTGCTGAACTATGGAGCAGCTATGCCGGTATTGTGTGCGCTGCCATTTTGCATTAAGCCTTGGCGTGTTTGATTCGCCTTGTGCATAATATGATGATGATGATGATTTCTATTGGTTTCCCCTTTGTATCGGGGTGATGACATGTCATCTTACCAAAAAGGACTAATATACCTATGTTTTACACTTTTGGTTCAATACTAGCGCTGCTTAGGGCAGGCACAAAAAACTTATTAGGCACAAAATACTTTTTTTTCTGTTACAGGTGGTAACTGTCCTAGGCAATATTCCCCTCTCTGCTTTTCGTCCACCAGCATTCTAATCTTCTTTTCGTCCCCTCGACAGCCTTGAAGTTAACTTCCTCTGTGATACCCTTAAATCCTAGGGCTTCTGAAAGCCCAATATTCCCTTCATGTAGATTTGGATGGATACCCTCACAATCTAACACGATGTGCCGCATAGTTTCTGTTTCTTTTCCGCAGACCACGCATACCCCATCATTTTGTGAATACTTCCCCACAAAACTCTTAGTTCGCAGGCAACCTGCTCTAGCCTCAAAAATAAGTACAGCTTAGCCTCTATATAAGTACAGCTTAGCGCCATCTGTTGGGGAAGCGCCGCACCTTTAGCTCATTCGCTGTCGCACCTCCTGATTCTTCCCTTTCCGCAATCTTCGTCGATCCGCTGTCTGTGCTCTTCGTGGTGGGCGATTTCACATGCCTTGGCGATGAGTTTGCGGCCGATTTGGCTCTGTTCACCACATTAAACTAATCCCGCTCATCTGCCGTGCCGCATTCCCTTGGGCGCGACCACGTTCCACTGCTGCCGTCGATTGTAGATAGTTGTTCCTCCAAGTCGCCGTGACGTGTTCCGGCACCTCCTGCTCTACCTTGGGGCCGCCGGACTCACCAAGCGCCTTTAGACGGCAGACTGCTGTCCGCGACATTGCTGCTGCTGCTTCGCTTAGTTTAGCGTAGAGGAGAGATAGGTGAGCTAGAAAAGGAAAGATTGATTGATTGTATGGTTTGACGCGCCGACGCAACGCAGGCGATGAGGCGCGCCGTAGTGGAGGGCTCCGGATTAATTTCGACCACCTGGTGATCTTTAACGTGCGCCGAAATCTCGTACACACGGGCGTTTTTGCTTTTCGCTTCCATCAGAAAAGCGGCCGCCGCGGCCGGGAAACGAGGTCGCGGGTTCGATTCCCGGCCGCGGCGGCCGCTTTTCTGATGGAGGCGAAAAGCAAAAACGCCCGTGTGTACGAGATTTCGGCGCACGTTAAAGATCCCAGGTGGTCGAAATTAACCCGGAGCCCTCCACTACGGCGCGCCTCATCGCCTGCGTTGCGTCGGCGCGTTAAACCCTACAATCAATCAATCTTTCCTTTTCTAGCTTAGCTATCTCTTTTGCCACCCTATTTTTCCTCTCTAATCTTCCATCCCCCTCCTCCCCCCGCACCGGGTTGTATGCAGGTGAGCTCCCAGTTGGGCTCAATAATATCCCCAGTGCATTTCCTTTCCTTTTCACCCGAATCACTTAGTAGTAGTAGTAGTTCCTCCAAGTAAATGTCTTCGTGCCAGAGGGACAGTTGCTGCACAGCAGATTCCGTTTGGAAATAAAGGCAGAGGCGTATATTGAAGTTGCGAGTGGCATTACAGAGAAGCTGTATGATCGCGGATGAGCTTAGTTACTATAAAACAAACAATGTAACCAGAAAACGCAACTCTATAAATGTTACTACCTGCCTCCATGGCTGATCACGTAAACAACTAACCAGATACACGGAACATAAGCCATGCTCTAGGCCCACACTCGACAGTCTTCTATAGATCGACTCCACCGATAGAGTTGATTCTTACGTGTATTCGGGGATGGACGGGGAGTTATTTTAATGGGACGAGGCTGCATTTCAAGCCTTGGAATGTGTTATCGACACGTTTACTTGGTAAATTACCTGCAAAATATTGACTTAGTTAACGACGCTTGTCCTGGACGACCACCGAACACTAACACAGCCACACTGCCAAAGCTGCGGCATTTGTAATTTTTAGTTTGTTATTTATTTATGGTGCCAAACTCGCTTGATTTCCCAGCCGTCGCTGCATTGTGTCAACTCACCCTATTTCAACATCGTACAGTGTAGGTAATGTTACATGGGGGAAGGAGCACAAGAACGGCCCTCCGTCGTGTCGTGGTAGCGGGGCGAGTGGGCTGCTTGCAGGAGAGTGCCGACGTTCCGACGATAAACAGCCGAAACGTCCCTACAGTGCACAGCATTTAGCCGTCGTATCACGAGCGCACAAGGCAATGGCGAGGCTCTTCGCGCTGAATCGTAACAGTGCGAAGATGAACATTGCGCACTCGCTGATGCATGTTTGGTGGAGACGTACGCCTCGATTATGTGGCAGTTTTGAGTGCGGCAGTCGAGCGCGGGGACTTCAGGGCACCCGTAAGGCCTTTAGGAGCCATGCAGTTATTCGCGTCTGACCTGTGCGCAGTAAAATACAACACGGGCTCATTGGGTGCGTTCTAATTTCCCATTTAGTTGACTTCGTTGCCACCTTTGCGACCAGCCCGCCATGCTAAAATACGTTCCCATTCCGACGAAGCTGGCAACAAAGACCGCTTCCCGGAGACAGCATCGAAGTGAGCAACGATGCCGAGCTACCTTCCTGGCCCAACTAAACAGTGACGCCAGCGCCACCTTTTTGCATATTAAAGTTGCCACAAATTAACTTGTTCTTTATGGACGTATTTTGTATAATTTATTAGCGGTGAAGACGCTTTTGTTTATTTTTTAAATCGCGCTACGTTTTTATTAACAACGCTAATGTTTTAATACGAAACAGGCGTCTTGCGTTTCTCAACATGTCTGCTTCGAGGATTTCGTCTGAGTTGGTGACCGCCGCACCGTTGCAATTCTTGTTTCTTTAGACGGCTAATTAGACAGCTTAGTAAGCTGTCTACCAAGCTGTCCGCAAATTGGAACGCAGCCATTGGCGCACGTGTTGGACGCATTATCGGACACGTGTCGGACGCACAGAAAAACCTAGGACGCTCCGAACAATGCGCCACTACACAAAGCTGGTAGAGAGCCACCATAGCCGCCTAGTGCATCACCCGATGGCGGAAAATCCAGTTGCCTCGCATTAACTTGGAAACTAAACCATCACAATCCGATAAAATAGCCAAGAAAAGCAGGAATAGTATTAGCTGCCCTGTCACGCACTTTCCACCAACTTGCACCGTATATGCCACATGCCACCATGTATACCAACGAGTTCCACCAACAGGTAACGCGCAAACTTGTTCATCAAGTTGTGTCTTGCTAACTCGCAGCATTCTTGTTTGGAGACGCAACCCTGAAAACACAACGCTGTTGTCTTCTCTCAGTGACCCAGCTGTCAATGCGGGGCTGATGATGATGAACCTGACCCGCATGCGCGCCTTCGGCCTGGAGCGGCGCGTTGAAGTGCTGAGGCGAGAGTTCCGGGGCCAGCTTCCATGGGCTGACCAGGACCTGCTGAACATCCTCTTCGCGCGACACCCGCTCGGCCTGTTCACCTTTACCTGCCGATGGAACTATCGCAGCGAGCACTGCACGGGGCAAGGTCTTTGCGCCGACGGCCCTGTGGCAGTGTTGCACGGTTCCCGGATGGCCTTCCTCTGGCACCAGGACCCTGGCTTTACGGTGGTGCACAAGGTGATGGAGCAGGTAACGTTTAAACAACATTCTCAGGCCATCTCGACTAATGTGAAACCTGGGGAGGGGGCGAAGCATGCAGTGTGTAAGTGTATTCTTGGCGCCTTGGCGCTTTTGCCGACGGAGATGAAACCGTTGGTGGGTGGAGGTATACAGTAGTGCTGTAAAAGTCTCGTTTCTTTGAAACATGAAGCGTTCTCGCGTTAGGCGTAAACGAGTGTCTCGGTGTTTTGGCACCGTGACTACATGATACGACGATTACGACGACAACGATGACGACGACGACGACAGGGGACACCAACAGCTTCAGCGCCTAAGAACCTTCGCCCCCTAAAAGACATGACCATGCATCTGTTTGCGCTGTTGTGAATGTCGTCGAAAGACGATAGCCTTCTGTCGCTCCTGCAACGCAGCACGATCTCCTCTCTCCCCCTCGCATCCCTCAGGCTCTTCCCTTCAGAATCGCTCGTGTCATAGTTAATTTTTTTTATTGCGGAAGTTTGCTATTCAGCATAAGGGGAAATTAAATGTATAGATACACCCTGGATTCCCGAAGGAATCGGAGCAGGGGGCCATGATGTGGTCCTTGTTTCCACGCCATAAGTCTGGCGGACGTCGAGGGCGCGGGCCACAGGTGGCGATGTGCACAAGCGCGTAGGCTTCGCAGAGCAGGGCAACTCCACACCAGGTGCTCTGCTGTAGCCCGGTCAACTGGAGCGGGGCAAAAGGGGCAGGTGGAGTTGAACGGGGCATGGTATTGAGGAGGCCAGGACCTCGTCACAGCTGCGTGAGGGCGACTGCCAGGCGAAGACGTCTGAGCAGGACCCTCATCTTGGCGAGACAACCCGCCAGAGAGATCTGTACCGCGCGGGGGTATGAGAGCGCGCGCGGTGCGCCGTAGACGTTCCCTTTGCACTGGCAAGGCGAACACGTTTGACGAAGGTGCAAGAGGAGCTTGATAGTGCCCACGCACGGGGTGTGTTCCGGCATCTGCAGCCTGCATTGCGGGGTGGCTATTCCGTTGGCGCCAGGACACGCGCACAGGACATGGATACGTGTCCATTATGTCCTGGATTTTCTAGCAGAAGTTCATTGGACGTGAGAGTTTTACGAAGCTCTCGAACAGCTGCCGACGAATCAGTGTAAATTGTACACTGTGGTGAAGCGTGGTTGATTAGCAACGATGTGTGTAGCAGAGCATCCCGCACTGAAAGGAGTTCTGCCGTGCGTTGATGGCCACTTCTCCGTTGCTATGTAAGTGCAGGTCACTGGATCGGGAGTCACAGTCGGGCAGAGTAGAGCCGTATGAAGTAAGGTATCGGAAGCACTGGCGTCGACAAACATCAGCGTAACGAAGTGCTACCAATCTCCATAGAAGGCGGAATCGGAGCACCAACTGTCCGGGGATGAATACGGGCAACAGGTCGTGTATCCGTTAATTGGTGGAACTTCCATGGGGCCGTATATTGGTGTTTGATAGTGGTGGGGCTGGGTGAACCGGTCATGTACGCTGCAAGAGCGGCGGAATCAGGGTCAAGGGCTTGTTTTTTGGAGGCGGGCTTGTCGACGCTGATGCACTAGCTCATCAAACGTGTTGAGCTGCGCTTCCTGTTGCAGAATAGGGACGGGGGTGAGGGCTGGGTGTCATAGTTAATGCTGTGCTGGTTTTCTCAATTCAATTCAATTTTCCCACGCTTGCTCTGCCGCACGCAAAGTGATGGGAGAGCTCGCTTTGTGCCTCCTTTTTCACGGCCAGCCTGACACGTGAGTGTGTGAAGCTGGGCTTGTTGGTGATGCATTCTTGTAGACGAAAACGCGAAACAGCCACAGGATGAGACAACAGATGGGACGAGGACGAGCGCTAGCTTCCAACAAAGTTTATTTCGGAAAGCAAACGGATATATACCCCAAACAGCGAAAAATACACAATAACCACTCAAAGTTCCCACACTTGCCATACGCGAACATTCCATAGCTACAGGAATCTTTACTGTTTATCAGAATGCCCTTTGTGATGAAGTTGGAATTCCTGAGTGTATGATATGTTCTCGCAATGCGTGATAATCCAAGGTACTTCTGGTAAATACTTACGCAGGACCTCATGTTTAGCTATAAAGCGCTATACACTGGTCCCCTTAAAAGTTGGTTTCGCAACTACAGTTGGATCGCAATAATGCAAACCAAAGGTGCCCATGATTCTGTCTGAATTAACAGAAGTTATCAGAAATACGACTCATGGCAACATACCAACTTGTGGTGCAATGAAACCTTCACATATATTTAGCAGTACAGCGTTCAACCACAATAGTGAAGTTCTATTCACACTTTCAAAAAAGAGTCACGAATATATGACTGCTTTGTCTTGCAGGAGAGTCCCAAACAAAATTTTTTTCTTGCTCCCTCAATCAATACGCGGTTGTTGGCAGGCACAGTTTCGTTTTGTCACCTGTATGCAGGTAATAGGGCTTTATATGTGGTCATTACTGATATCAGGATGAAAATTTGCTGCTAGAAGCGCCAAATGCAAGTGATATTTTTCCCCATGTACAAGCAAAAAAATACGAATGAATCGAATTTACGCGATGGAGCCGTTTCAATTAAACGGCTTTAAAATACACTATAGAAATAGCGGGCCAACCAAAATTTTGAAAATCGTTTGAATTAACCGAAAGTTTGGATTATCCCTAGTTGAATTATTGCGAGTCTACTGTACTTTACAATTACATTGATGGGCAGACATTTTCTAAGTGGCAGTGCAAGCGGCCTCGTGTGAAAATATGAAGGCACTAGGACATTTTCATTGATGCCATCTTTGTGCGCGGAGAAAGTGGGACACACCCAGCGTTTAGCGAAAGGCAGAGGGGTTTCCTCGTTGCGCCGCATAGAAAGCCCTGTAAAGATTCTGTTAACCGGTGTAAGCTGCACGTTGGCAGCAAATTCGTTGGCTGGGGGAATTTCACGCACACGCATTACGGCGGGAAAGTATTAGTGCGATACTTTGGTGTGGAACTTGCCTTATTCGGTACATGACTAATGATACCGTTGAGGGACACACGCTACTAGCCACACGCTGTGAGAAAAATTGCCTCGTATTAACCATTTGCACTTGCCGTTATGAAATGTCTGTGAAAACCTAAAACAATTAGAGAAGCAGAAAATCGAGCTTTTGTATTTTAAAGTGTGTCTGATGCCGAAATCACACATGCCTACCCAAATTAAAAAAAAGTTTACTGGTACTATCTCACTATCCCACGCGGGGCGCGCACTTTGCTTGTGTCGACAATCACAGTTTACCTTCTCGGCAGAGAAAGGCAAATAATCTGCGTTCTCACGCTAACATATAAATCCGTGAATGCTCTATAACTGAGATAGTTCCTTTGCCTCCAAATATTTATCAGATATTAAAGGCACGTCACATTCAACATCCTTACCCGCCGCCCTGGCTCAGTGGCTAAGGCGTTGTGCTGCTGAGTACGAGGACGGGGGTTCGATTCCCGGCCGCGGCGGCCGCTTTTCTGGTGGAAGCGAAAAGCAAAAACGCCCTGTGTGTGCGAGATTTCAGCACACGTTTAAGATCCCCAGGTGGTCAAAATTAATCCGGAGCCCTCCACTACACGCGCCGTCCTCATTGCCTGCGTTGCGTTGGCGCGTTAAACCGCACAATCAATCAGCATTCAACACCTTTAAAAACATTTCATTCATTATAATACATGAATAGAGACAAGTAATATGCGCGTATCGTTTATAAGTATGGAAATTAAAGTCCTATATTTGAAAACAAGACAACAGCGCGTTTTCGCATGAATCACGCTGCCAATATTATGCTCTCTTTTCGGTTCAGTGGCGACTGGTTGCGATTGCACGGTTGTCCCCATCGATGCAATCTTTCTGGTGTTCACGACATATTTTGTAAGCAGGCAGATGTCACGCCCTGTACCTATGCCCACGGCACAGTTATGCCAAAGCTTGCTGCCGTATATGATGATACTAGGTGTCTGGTCATGTATACTTAGTCTTTTTTGTCTTTTCAGTACAAGCTCGGCAAAAGCCTGGTGGACACCTTCATTGAACCTGTGAAAAGACGCCTGCGCGTACTGGAAAACACAAACTGCGTTAAAGAATTTAGCCAGCAAATCGACCTATGGCGGTTGAACGCCCTCCGAGTGGACAACTCATCTTTCGGAAGCTCGCATTGGAACAGCTCATCCCAGCGGTGAACAATACAGCGAGACTCATTGGCTGGGGTAAATAATAACTGTAACATCCGTGTTCGGGACTGGCGCTGATCCGGTGATCTCGCTGTTCCTGCGTGCCTGGAGTCGAGCCGGTGCACTGCCGACGTCACCGACTCGAGCCCTGCTCACGCAGCTGTCATCAAAGCCAACACGATGATCCCCTTCTAGCGAGACAGCTCAGGCTTTCCCCAAATAAGCCAGCGGATGCGCGCCATGCCATGCGCCATGTGGTTAGGATTCATAAACTGAGTTTTTGCCAGTAGTTGTAGTGGCACTATGACTGAGGCGGAAGGGCAGTGTCTTTGTACTATCAACCCCCTCCCCCCAAACAGAAAAAAAGACGTTTCCCGAGTATATTTCTGAATACAGCAGCAGCGCCATTCTTTATTTTGAACGGTGGGGTGCAATCATCAAGAACCAGAATTTAATGTGCGTCGTTGATTGTTTGTGTACTGGAACTTGGCTTGGTTTTCCAAAAGCAACCTTTCAAAGTTTTTTCCCACTGTTTTTCAGGACGAAATTCCAATGCCACCTGCAAGTGTATTCGCTCTTAAGCATACTGTCGTATCATTCGCCTCGGTGTTGCTGAAAACATCTTGCATTTTCTCTGAAACTTTATTCTGTATTCATGTCTTCCACTGCTGCATAAAAACAAGCAGTTGTTTACCTTGATTGCAGTGGGTACCAAACCGGGAACAGGGAACGTATTCCCTACGCCCTGAATATTTTTCTGCCATTGGATACAGAGCACACAATGATACTCGACCACGCTTGTCTGCTGCCTTCCCCCCTCTTCATAATCAAAAACGTGCCCCCCTCCCTCCTGCCTACGCCACTGCTTGGATGTTTAACTGCACCGCACAAACGCAGGTTGCGTGCGCGCGTGCGTGCGCGCGTGCCTTAGGTATAAGTCAAGGTTATATAATGCTTGCACGGTTTGTGTGCTTCAGTTCTAAGTTAATAATAATGAATTTTCATGCCATAATCATAAAATTTCAGTTTATTCCAGGATAAACATGAAACAACTTTACTACACTGTACAAATTAAGCACGTACGTACGTATGAAATAGGTACAAAATGTTAGTGCGGACTACATGCATTATGATTTTCTTTACGTGCCGAAAAAAAAAAAACCGATAACGGGAAATATGGTAGGCACTGCTTCTTGACGAAGCAAAACGGACAGCAGGAATTCCGATTGACAAAAGTGCAGCGAGCACACCACTCTGAACTGCAACAGTCCCGACGTCTTATCAAGTAGACATAGGTTTCTACAGAACTTCACCCAGGACTCACGCCGGCAATTTCATGGATGCATTGTTTAGGCAATTGTTGGCCACAGATGAGGAAAAAAGAGAAAGAAAAAGATCACTGCAAAATACGTCAGTAAGTAAAAACCATAGCAGCGAGAGAGAGAGAGAGAGAGAGAGAGAGAGAGAGAGGAGAGAGAGAGAGAGAGAGAGAGAGAGAGAGAGAGAGAGAGAGGAGAGAAACACGATTTATTCCTGGCCAGGCTTAGTACGGACGGTGCAGCCGCGGAAGCGCACTTTATAGCCCGAGCCCTGTCGACCAGGCGCACTGGGACCGGGCGTCCGAGCGCGCGAGGGCAGACAGACAAGATTCGGGGGGGGGGGGGGGGGGTGGTTGGGGAAGAAAAAGCAGGGCGGGGCTAGTGCCAGATGGCGTGGGGGGGGGGGGTGGGGGTTGTCTTCGTAGTCCCCGCAGTGCGGAAAGCGGGAGTGGGAAGGAGGGATGGCGATATGTGGGTGAGAATTGATCGTAGCAGGAAAGATGTGGCAGCAGCGCAGCACAGAGCAGCACAACACAGTACTGCGATGGAACGATTGCTTGCGCATGCAAGCGTGGGAAGCAACTATCACTACAAGCGTTGTAACGCAATAGAGAAGGCGCTGAGATAGACAATTAAAGCGAACGGATTGAATCCAAGTGGCGCACAATGCTTGTGCTATTGCAATACGCTGAGAAGACCTAAAGCATTTGACACCACTTGCTACGAACCACACCTGAGGTGAAATAAAGCCATAACTGTGACACAAAGCTTTAGACCCTTTTTTTATAGAGCATACTCAAGTCCCCTTACACAACCCCCCGTGTACGTATTAACAATGCTATAGGCTTGCCTTACCATGTTTAAATGACAGGAAAACGGTGCTGTGAAATGCCAGGTGTACGGGATTTACTGTTTCAACCTTGTACAGCGCATCGTTTCCTTGGGAATCGAGGAAAGCGCTCCGCGTCAACCATTGGCAGCATCACCCCGTAAGCACCTGGCCCTTTGGGCACGGTACTAAACGTGTTCACCCGCCATACAACGCGCCTCGACGCTCCACGCACAGCAAAAAGCAGGTTTACACCAAATTAATGAGGAAAAACGTGCAACACAAAAATACGTGCGGGGCGTTTCCTAACAGAAAAACTTTACGCGCACCTTTCCGAACACTATAAGGACTGCACCGCAGAGCAATGGCATGTGCATTCTCAAGAGGGCTCTAGAAAAAAAAGGTTTTCTGAGAATGAATAATTTTCATACATTCTTTTCATACTGTGCCTAAATAAATGTGATTAAAAAATAAATATCTTTCCTAAAATATAAATATTGTGTTATTTTTAATAAAACTTGTTTTTTTGTTATTAGTGTTTGTTCCCCTTCACGCCCAGCGCGCTTCAATATGGCCACTCTCATAATTCTCCGTGTATGTCGCTGGCAATAGGTTCTGAACCACTTTTCGCCCGAAGCTTCGCTACCAGTTGTGTCTTGTATTTCCCCACGCACTCACCACTGCTCACAGTTCTGAAAAACTGACCAACCACGCCGAGAACAATGACAATCTCTAAAAATGCCACCCGCAACTTCATTTCCCACCGAGGTGTGCCATGATGAGAGCTGCACAAAACGTCGATTGGACTGGTACGCGACGCTTCGTACCGACATGCAAAATTTACTATCCTTAATAACTCGTGCCAAAAGGAATATCAAATTGTTCTTTGCCAAATAGGTGAGGGAGAAGAGTTGAAATTGGCTTATCGTATTAACGCATTGTTTCTGCAAAACGATATCGATGAGCCGTTGCTAATGTAGGTTTGGTGGGATGTGGCAGGAAACGTCACTAATCAGCATCATTAAGACTAGTGGTATAATCGTGCAAAATATTACGGTCGCCATCAGACGACGAGGAGGAAAAAGAAGTCGCAGCTACAACGCAACGCTGAGAAGATCCGCCATGGAATTCGACGACTTGCCTCCGGAAATGGTTCTTATGATATTTTTGTACCTGCCTCAGCCCTTTCTCGAAGTAATTGCCCGCGTCTCCCAGCGTTGGATGAAGCTGGCGTTCGACGCTTGCTTGTATACGTCAGTGTGCACTCTGGGCACAGGGACGGCCCTAAGCAAATGCAGAAGATCCTTGAGCGTGCCACCATGCTTCGCAGGCTGCAAGTCACCTTTGATTCCGTTGACTTCGACATGGTAGCTGCGGCTTCAACTCGACTGGGGCTCTTGAACTACCTGGAGATTCCCGGTTGTGCACTCCGGCATCGTGCCATGCCGGCCATTCTTGAACAGTGTAAGTCACTCAAGACCATGAAGCTATGGGGTCGGCACCGGCTTACTGAGAAAGATGTCACCGTTCTGAAAACAGTGCCTTCTCTCAAGAGGCTCGTTACCACAGATAGGCTGGGAATTAGCGATGCCACTTTTTACCAACTATGTCGCAGTTTCCCGGGGCTTGAAAGCCTGAAGTTAAGCGCCGAGGATATGTTGGACAATGAAAGCTGGGGCTATCTCGAGTGTTTCCACCAACTCCGCGTGTTATCCGTCGATTTAATCACCACCACCGGATTGTTGTACGTGTCAAGGAGCTGCCCGGCCCTCGAGTCGCTCGAAATTGGGTTCGTTTGGAACAATCACAATATCAGCATGGCAGAGGTTCTGCAGGGCTTCCGACACCTCAAGTTGCTGAATGTCTACATACATTGCGGAGAGGGGTGGCTGCTGCCCGAATTTCGTGCTCCACCCTTACTGGAGCGCTTCGATGTTAGCAGTCTGGCCGTAAGCAAAAAGCAATTGGATCAGCTTATGGAGAGCTTCAGGCAGACACTTCGTCACGTCCACATCGACGTAAGCAGGCTCCCGGACCAGTCGCTTCGCGCACTGTCGTCATGCAAGAAGATAGAATGTTTGCACATAACTGGATTGAAAGGCAAAACCATTGTATTTTCTGTACTAAGCGAGCTTCCTGAACTCCATCGCGCATCGCTGCACGTAGTGGCAAAACCAGCCGATGCCGTATACGAGCTGATGTCGATTGTGGACACAAAAGACAAATCTCCGCGCGGGAAGACGCGTCTGTTGTTCGAAATATTGTGTTCAAGTCTTCACACGCGTCGCCAGATCAAGTTCGCGACGAACGCTTTCAGGAGCTACCTTACTACGCACACCGCAATGACCCCGCGACACATCCTGGAGTTCCAGCGGCAAACATCGGCTTTCAACGAAGAATTCTCTTTGCCCCAGAATCTGGAGACCTCGTTGCCGACTGTCAGCTCTGCTCTAAAATACCTGACTGTGACCTTGAGTGGCGTGTGATCAAAGTGACCTTCCCCGTACTGCCAGTCTCTCAGTGACGAAAATAAATCTGGCAGTTGATATTCTGTGCAGATGGAGACTTGTGTTTTTTTTTCATCACTCTTTTCGAATCGCAGAGACATTAGCTTTTTTCACCTCCTTTCGCTTTGATTAAAAGCGGAACTTGGAGAGTGTATAGTATAGAAAACAGGGGACTCAAGCCACGTACTCTGCCAGTGCTCAAGATGTTCTGAAAAAAAATATCCTTCATAGATCTCAAACGCGCCTAAGCTGACACCGATGTGGAAACCGCAAGGGTGTGACTTGTATCGATTTGGATTCAATGGAAATAGTAGGGTAAGGCGGTAGTTTAGGAAATTTCTCGTCTGTCGAAATCAATAGCGTTTTTTAGCCCTTGCCTAATGACATCGTTAAAAAAGCACACGAATGAAATTTTGAAATAATTTACCCGAAAGCCAGGCGGGCTGAGCAAAAGGGAGCACTGTTAGCTTCGCTTGAACACGCTCGTTAGCTTTTTGAAATGTGTACAAGTTGCATTTTAGTTAGGCCGCGTTTATATACCACAAGATTAAATTGACCCCACTAGAGTTTTCTTTGATAGCACGTTCCAAAGGGGGAGCAAGATCGTGAGTTCACGAGAGCAAGTTAAATATTATGCTCCACTAGGGCAAAAAGATGCTTTATGTATGATTGCCACAAATCCCCAAGCCAGCACTTTCAAAGGCGCCGTAAGACAAGTTTGCTAGTGACGTGCGCGTTTGCTTACCTTAACGCTACCTAGACGGCCTTAGGGACCGGCATCGCGTACTGAAACAGTGCTTTTGCTCCCGTGCGCAAGTCTCAAAAAATGCGGCGAAGGAGGAATCCTTGTCTTAATGGTCTGTTTTGGCAGGTGCGGTTGGCTGACCTAGTCCTGCCGTCTTGGGCGATTACCAAACGCCTCTTAAACATCTTCCGCCTCAGTGATTCATTATCTGTTTCCCAGAAATGAGAAGGATAACGAACTGATTCGCTCACCAGCTTTGTTAATACGTCCATACGCTTCTAAAAGTGACTAGAGCTGCTACAGTGCTTTCAATGTTGGTTTGACGACGAAAAAGGCAGGAGACAGAAATGTTTCCCGCGGCTAGTACGCCCACAAGGCTTTCAAAAAAATTTCCTTTTGCCTGAAAGAAAGTTGTCAGGGAGTGGTTAGCTCCTCGTCACCTAGGCAGGCGTCGATCGGTACGAAGGGATGTTTACGCATAATGAGAGAAAGAAAAACAGAGACGTTAGCAGCCTAAAGAGGAAGCTAGGGTTTTATGATGCGCAAGCCCAAAAAAGGTCACTTGAGCAAGGCAAGAGACATTCGATACAAAAATCCCTCACGAAAACCAAGCATTGCGCTTGGACTGTGGTACGATTTGTGGTTGCTGAGTGTGGGGTCGCGTCGGCGACGGGCCCCCAAAGGCCAGCAAACAGACGTGATCGGCTGAACAAGAAGCCAAAGAGTCATTTATTCAGGGTGATGCCACATATACATACCCCAGGGCACGGCCGGGCGGAGGAGCGGCGGGCGGCACTTTCATACGGCCTGCGCTTCGGGTATAGTTCCCACCTTTCACCGCCGCTAGTTCGTGGCGCTGCAGACCAACCCTCGCCGGTTGACCTACAGCACGGGCGGGGTAGAGCGGCGGCGCGCGCGCATTTGCCACTGCCCTAGCCCTGCCGTGGCTACACGTGATACCTGCCCGTGTAAATTTACATGTGCGTCATTAAAATAGGCGATTCCTTCACAAGCATATCGGGACAGCAGGCGCGGAACCCTGATTGGTCGATTCTAAACACGCTGATTGGTTGGTTTACAAGCGGATGTGACGTCATTTTTTTTTAACTGGGGAAAGACGCGTTGTTTTGACCTCCAACGTTTGCGGCATGTTTATTTTTCTTCGGCATGGCGGGTTCGTCGAGTGCTGCTCCCACCGATGAGGATCGTCGGCGCTGCTCTGACTGCTACAAGGTGTTTTCGCACCGAAAAGGCATGCTTAAACACGAGAGAAACGTGCACCACAAAGAGCGGACAAGCTCAAAAAGCCACATGAAGTGTGACAAATGCGGTCACCGCGTTGCAACTTTTCATAAACCTCGTCCACCACAGAGCGATGCACGATTTCGACGCTGAGATTGTGCAACTGGTCTTCGGCAGCGCTGAAGGTAAGAAAACTTGGAATAGTTTGCTTTATTTCGCCTGCGTTTAATCCGCTTCATCTAGTATTGTGCCCAGTGATTTAAGGCCTCTTATCGCACGTGACCTTGAATAGCTGTGAGCAGCGTTTAGAAGTAAGAAAATGTAAATATGAGCGAAGAGACATTCGTATTTAATTGAATGGTTAGATAGAAACGATGACTTCATTGTTTTATTTGCGACTGTGTTGCCAAAATTTGGTTAGGCTTCAACGTAGGGGTATCAAGTATCAAGTCCACGCTCAGCGACGTTGCAATTAATGCAGGGCGGTTTCTTTCCTGCTGTTAGCTAAACTGAATCAAATGAAATGTAAATGTGAGCCGACGTATATTCGTCACTGTGTAAAATCAACCTCCGCTTGCTTCATGTTGTGACTGTTCCAAATTTCTAGGCCTAACGTATTAGCATGGTAACGTTCGCAAGTGGCAGTTGCGCGCGCATTCACCATATTTACAACAATATTGCGACGCGGAGTCGTGGTTCTGGCGAGTTGGTGCATCACTGCAAGGGTTTAAAGGTGCCGCAAAGACGGCGGACCGAAACGGAAGACGCACAGCGCACGGTGTGTCTTTGTGTTTCGGTCCGCCGTCTTGGCGGCGCGAGAGTTACGTGAACGGTAACTTACCGGCACAGGCTTTACCGTCGGCAGCGAGCTTCCTAAGCAGACAAAGTGTACCGTCGCGTATTGAATACAGCAAACGCAGTGCGCTGGGCGCTTTATGCTTGGTGCAGCCTATGAAAGTAATCTTACTTGATGCTGTTTATTACGTCTTTCGGGTCTTCCCATGTGCGGGCTGCAGTGTTATGCTGCATCTGGCAGTGTGCCAGAACACTTTTCTCTTAGCAGAGTCTGCCTGCTTCAGAGAGCGCGTCTCCCAGGTGGCGGATAGGGAGGCTCCTACCAAGGAGGCGGGCTAGTATTAGCAGATTTCAACCAGCACAACATATGCTTCATTTAAAGAACTCAGCCTGCACATTCCTGTTTGGTAAAAGATGGCAGTATGGGTGGTGGTGGTAAAAACATTTTTTATTGAGCAGCCAAGGAGCTGGAAAGGGACGTGGTCAGCCTCCTACGTCCAGGAGGCCGCGAGCCTGCGCCGAATCCAGGGCTCGTTGCACCAGGGATTTGATGCTTCGGCGCCGAGCTGGTCAGCGCAGACTCCCACTGCTCAAGGGAGGGGGAGTGAATGGGGTGGGGGTGGTGGGGACATGAATACACAAGGTGGTAGGTTGTGAGAGGGATGTCACATTGTGGGCAGTTGTGGGGGAAAATGGACGGAGATATGTGGGAGAGGATAGTGTGGTTGTAGAAGGTTTCTGTTTGTAGACGCCGATATATGTGAGCTTGGTGGTTGGAGAGACTGTGGTGTGGAGGAGGGTATGTTTTGTTCTGATGTGTGTGTAGTGCGCGAGGAGGGAGCTGTAGGTAGAGTCCAGTAGAGTTAGGATTTGATGGTCAGAGATTAGGCGCCCGGCGGTGTCGGTCCTTGCGGTTGGGAGTGCCCGGGTAAGGAGATCGCGGGCTGCATGAGCCGCCTCATTCCCGGCAAGGCCAGCATGGCCTGGGGTCCAGACGATAGAAATTTCAATGTCCTCGGGAAGGTGTTGGAGCAAGGGAGGGCCTGGGGTGGTGCAAGGCCAGCTTGATACAGCCGACAGGCTTGTTGGGAGTCCGTAATGATGGTCAAGTATGGTTGATGCTGGTGTGTGGTAGTTGCATGGGCGATGGCTAGCGCTTCTGCTGAGGTGACCGGCAGATTTCGATAGGCGATGGCTGTGGCCAGATGTCCGTTTCGAGTCCACAGTAACTAGGGTGGTGCGCGTGCGGTCGGGAGTTGTAGCAATATCCGTATATCGGGTTTGAGAGTCGGCGCCGTACCGTTTATCAAGCATCTTCACCCTGGCTTCGCGACGTCCTCGATTGAAGGATGAGTGCATGTGTTTGGGTACCGGGCTAACCTTCAGGCGTTGACGAATGGACAGGGGGATGCGTTGGAGTTCGTGTTGAGGGGAAGGGGAGGGCCGGCCAATGTTTTGGAGAACGCGTCTACCTGAGGGAGTGAGGGCGAGGCGATGGAGGTGGGACGTCCGCTGTGCTTCTAGTAGTTCGCTGAGCGTGTTGTGCAGGCCGAGGTGAAGCAGACGCGCATTGGAAGTATAAGTTGGGAGTCCAAGGGCAGCTTTGTACGTTTTCCGTATTAGAGCATCCAGCTTGTTGATTTCCTGTGGTTTTAGGTTGACAAAAGAGTTCCGTAGGTTATGCGGCTGACCAGCAGTGCTTGGACCAGGCGGCAGGTGTCTTGTTCTTTGAGGCCGTGAGTGGATCCTCTTATTCGTCGTATTAGGTGAGTGAGCTGTGTGACCGTTTTCTGTAGCTGAGGCAGGAGGGTGGCGCCGGAACCATCGTAGTGGATAGGCACACCCAATATACGGAGAGTGGGGACTTGGGGAATAGGTGAGCCCTGGATGGTAACTTGCGGATCGGGAGTAGCCACAGGGGGCCGACCTCGCGTGCGGGCGCGAAGGACTAGGAGAGCCGATTTGTTAGGTTCGCATGTCAAACCTCTGGGCGAGAGATAGTCGACAGTTGTGTCGATCGCTTGTTGGAGAGCGTCTTGTTGTGCGCCGCTGGAGCCCTGTGTTGTCCAAATGGTCAAATCGTCCGCGTAAAGAGCGTGCTGGAGACCGGGGATAGCTTGTAGGCGACTCGGAAGGTGAAGGAGGGAAATATTAAATAACAATGGCGAAATAACGGAGCCTTGTGGGGTGCCCTTGGGCGGAGTGTGGAAGATGGGGGATCGAAGGGGCCCAAGTCGCAGTGTTGCGGTCCGGTTTCGGAGAAAAGCTTTTACGAAGTGGAAAGTCTTGATGCCGCAATTGGTCGTGTTGAGGTTTTCCAAAATGGCTTGATGTGTGACGTTATCGAACGCGCCCTTGACGTCAAGTGTTAAGATGGCCCTAGGAGTGGCTCTGCTCAGATGATCTAGGACCTGTTCCTTGAGCTGAATTAGTACGTCTTGCGTAGAGAGATGCTGTCGAAACCACCCGAACATTGTTAATGGATACAGATTGTGATCTTCCAAGTACGTAGATAAACGTTGATGGACCAGGGTGTTCGAAAAGTTTCCCGAGGCAGGACGTCAGGGAGATGGGCCGAAGGGTCGTGGGGGAGACGGGCTTGTTTGGCTTTGGGATTAGAGTGATGTCCGAATATTTCCATTGTTCAGGTAAGGTGCCTTCAACCCAGTGGCGGTTGTACAGGTCAGGAGCGCCTGCAGGGTGTCTTCGTCCAGGTTTCGGAGAATGCGATATGTTATCTGATCTTTGCCTGGTGCAGTATTGCGTTTCAAGCGGGCAAGTACAGCATGGAGCTCGGCGAGGATAAAGGTGCGTCCAACTCATCATTTGCCTGGCCGGTGTAATGTGTTTCCGGGTAGGTAGGATAAGAGGCTGGGTCTCCAAAAAGGTGGAGTTGGATAGACCTCAGGAGGTCTTGAGAAGACAGCGAGCTGTTCCGAATCAACTGGTGTATTTTATGGTTTGTTTGTCGCCTGGTAGTGGTGTCGTTGAGGAGGGACCGAAGCAGATGCCAGGTTTTCTTCGTGTGCAGAGTGCCTTGGAGCTTGTCGCAAAAAGAGTGCCAATTCTGTCGTTGAAGATCAGCAGCGTAGGTCTGTGCTAGCTGTGTTAGAAGGGCTATGCGTTTTTCAAGGAACGATTGTGTTTCTGGCGTTTCCAACGTTTTTGACAGGCTTCGTCGAGCTTCCCAGATGTGCATAAGGTGGGGGTCCGCGGCTGGTGTACTGTCAGTGAGTGCGATTTCTTGGGTGTGCTTATTGCTATGACCCGCTTTTCAAGCTCCAGTGTCCATTCGTCAAGATTTTGATCTATGGGTGGTAGAGGAGTGACGTCATCTCGAAACGCGGACCAATTGGTTAGGCGGGCAGTGCCCTTCCGAGGAGACTTTTTCGAGGTCGGAATTCGGATGGAGATGATCTGATGGTCGCTGCCGAGAGTTTCATCCAAGCATGACCACGTGATATTTCGAATGTTTTTTGTAAATGTTAAATCGGGTGTGGTGTCACGCGTGACACTGTTACCGGTCCGGGTGGCGACTGTACGGTCATTTTGCAGGACTAACTGATGATTTTGGGTGGCGCGTAACAGAGCCGTACCCTTCTTCGAAGCGCGCATATATCCCCAAGCCGTATGCGGGGCATTAAAATCACCAAGGAGGAAGCAGCGGGTTGTCATTGGCCTTGAGTGTAGCTTCATGGCGCCTCGATGGTGTGAAGACTGCTGGTGGGAGGCTGTAGATATTTAGTACATACATGCTGGGTTGCGATGGGTGGGTGGAGATGACTTCAACGAAGGTATTAGGAATGGTCTGGCTGAGCTGGTGTGCTTGGGGCTGGGTGGGGAATTCAGTACAAGGATGGCTGTGCGGTTTGCGGGTCCTGGGTGAAGGCGTTGTATTGTGGCAAGCGAGGGGCAGGAGTATTTGCTTCTTGAAGAGCATGACATCTGGCTGGCGTCCTGTTGGGTAAGGAGGGCTAGCTGGTGTCGCTTACTACTGAGAGATCGACAATTCCATTGATATACGACGAGGAAGGCCTCCGGTGCGCTAGTCATGATAGGGGTGATGCTTGAGCTTCTTGGTCGGGTGGGAGGACGCCAGGGTGTCATGTATGCCCTGGATAGCCTGTTCTAACTTGTTCTGTCGGTCAGTGAGCGCCTGAATGCCAGAGCATAAGGGGGCCAGACTCTCTCTTTGGGCGTCCATGAGTTGCTTTAAGAAAGACATCGACTAGCTGCTGTCGATGGTGGCGTTTATCTGGTCGGATGTGGGCACGACTGGTGCGACAGGTGTGGGGAGAGGGGACGCAACGAGGGCCTCAATCTTCTTGGTGAGAGTGTCAAGTTGTGTTTGAAAACGTGTTGTTGTTCTTTGAGTTCCTTTAGCACTGATTCGTAAGTAGGGGGGACAGGGGGAGAGGTTGTGAGGGGTGGGAGGGGATTGGGTTGGGAGCAGTGGGAGTGTTGCGAAGTGCGGCTGACCAGCTCACCTGTGTTTGAAGATTATGATGGGACTTGGAGCGGGCGTCCGTCGGTGGGGTATGCTTTCCGGGAAATCTTCAGTACAGTAGGCCGGAAGAGGTTGGTGGCTGGGCTGGCTGCGAGGCTTGCGTGGAGCTCGGGGGGGAAGCAGGCGCTTGGGACAGTCCTTGTGGGCGTGAGGTGAGGGCCTTCACACAACTTGCAGCGTGGAACGCAGGGGTGATCCGGAGGGGGGTTGGAGATGCCGCAAGCCGGGCAGCGTGGCTGGTCGGGTTGGGGGCACACGTCGTGACGGTGGCCGATGTCGCCACAACACTTGCAAGTTTGGACGGCACGACGATAGGGGCGGCAACGCAATAGTTCGCAGTCAAATTTAATGTAGTATGGTACGCGTGGCCTTGAAGGTGAGCAGTGCAGATCTTGTGTTACCCATCATTCGGGCGTGAATCAAATATGGGCGGTTGGTAGCCGTGAGTTCGAGCAGCTGCTCATTCGTGGTGTTCTCCGGGATGCCATGAATAACGCCCCTGGAGGTACCGGGTGGTGGCTTCATGTAGGCGGAACCGGCGTAGTCGGTTCCCCGAAGGGTTATAGTGGCGAGTTGGGATAGTCGATCGGCCAGGTAAGGATCCGGAGTGCCGGCGACAATGAGGTTGGGCCCCGGCTGGGCTTGGAGAGTGACTTCCTTTGCGGAATTGCAGGTCTGACATGTGGCTGGCGGTTGCCAGGCTGCGAGCCAATTCTGAGGTGGGCCAGTCACTGACTCGGAGACCACCATGGGGGCGGAAAACCGTGACGTGGTAGGTTTGGGGGAACCGCGGAGGGGGTATTGGGCGGGCAGATGCAGGGCGCTTCGTGGCATTGGAGAAGAAGTACCCCTGTTAGAGTCAAGGATGGCCCTGCAAGATGATGGCCGCTGCCGCGATTTGATGATTGTATCCACGGTTTTGGGGTGGCACGGTACGACCACTAAGGGGGTCGAAGAGTCCATTGCTGCGGCCTGGTTGTTCGCAGGTTGGAGGCTTCCTGGTCGGTTGGTTGTGGTGGTGCGATTACGCCAGGAGTAAGCGCTGTAGCCATTCTCGGAGAAACATTCGTCGGCGGTTGGGGAGACGTGGCAGCAGGCACGCAGAGGAGCGTGCTCTCCGACAGCGGGGCGGCGGGGAGGCAGCCGCTCGCGCCAGGCCTGGAAAGTAGGCCTAGTTGCGGCGCCGGCGTGGTCGAACTGGAGGGGTGGCTTGTTGATGCTCCCGTCGGTCGGAGATGGGCTCACAGGGTGTCAATCGGTCCGGATGACTTCCGACGACCAGTAGAGGTGCTGGTTAGGTCGGGATCATCGATAGATCGCAGGCAGGGCGTTGTAAACGGGAGTCGAAACAAGCTCGAGTGCCTGTGTCGGCCCCCTGCGGCGATCCTCAGTATCATGAAGAATAAATGTTTTGTTGTAATTATGGTATGCACTACAGTTTCATTCAAATTGCATGTCATCCCGCCGCACTGGTAATCTTTGGACTGAAAAAACTGGACTGGGTGATTCATCTAGGTTGGCCCAAGCATGTTGCAAACCAAGCCCCATGCCTCTGCTTGGTAGGAGTGGTGCTTGCACCCAGCGGACCAACAGGTGACGGGACAATGAAAGCTAGTGCCCTGTGTTCTGCCACAGAAATCGGTGTTCTATATCATGCTATGTGTGCTCATGCCGTACTTAGCCTGTTTCGTCGCTGAAATGTTGCTCTGGACTGCCTGTATGTTTTCTTGCACCCCTCATCCAGTGCCCGTTTCCCCGGTATAGTGCATACCCAACCCTGCCTGAGCCGTTAAGCTCCAGAGGACTTCCACCCTGGGCCACGGCCCACAATGGCCCACCCGTTGCTGCAGCCCCGTCCACTCACCTTCGGTAGCATGCTGCCATGGGTTCTTTTTGGATAGCCGAGGGGGGGATTCGGTGCTGCTACAATTGATCACGGCTAAACTAGCAGTGCTAGAAGAGGCCAACTGTGGGGACAGATACTCCTGTACAACAGAAAATGCCTGCTTTGCTTACGCTGTCTAATCTTTAAAAAAAAGAACGCAACACCTGGGCCATGAAGGACAACATAGTGGAGGGCTACGGACTAATTTAGACAACCTGGGGCTATTTAATGTGCACCGTAATCTTGACACAACGGCATCATTGTATTTTGCCTATTTATTCCGCAATTACAGCCTGGCTGTCCTCAGTTACTGCATGCTGCAACCCTCCTTAGCTTGTCATGCTGTCAAAGCATGCTACAAAAGAATTCGTGGCCTGCTCAGATTGACGTTCGGGTTTCACTACCGTTGACGGATGTGAAGGCTCGCTTACAGCCTCTGTACATTTTTCGCTTCGCTTGCTAGGAGTAGACCACATTCACAGGCACTACAAAATTTCAGTGCCTTGGAATGTTGCCACTTTTGCCTGCAGTTGATGTGCACTACCCCCGCCTCCCCCCCAAACATGTGCTGGGCTTTTTTGCGAGCTGAGACCAAACTCGTTTTTTACCTGTCAGTATGGTCACTCATGCTGTATGTTTCATTTTCTGTATTCAGCAATTCCTCCTGTTGTGATGAAGATGCTCCATCCCCATTGCCTGCTGCGCCTGTTACTGGACAAGTCACTGGTGGTCCAAGAACTTTCATTTTTGATTGCCATGCAACACTGAGGGAGCTGAAGGCATGTTGAGAAATGTGTCGCCTGGGCTGCAGTTGGTGTTTCCCTTATTGCTTGAGATGTGCTCTAATAGGAGTGTTGCCACACTACCTTGGCAATGGGGCCTACACTGTATTATACGATCCAAATAAACATGATTTATTTATCTGAAAGTTTGCTTCACAGACATCTCTTTGCTGCAGACAGCAATATAAGCCAGGGTGAGAAGTGGGAACTATTGAGTGCATGGTGGAGGCTGCCACGAGAACACCTCATTTGAAAGACTGGCAACAGTAAGCGCTTGATTATGAACTTCTCCAACTTAATTTCCACGTGGTGGTTCGTTGTGCACCTGCAGCATTCCAAGAAAAAATGCATTCATGCTGGTTTGCATAATGGAAATGTGAGGTTTTCTGGGTCTTTCACAGCTGTGCAATTTTTGAGCACCACAATGGGAACCTTGATGAAGCCAACATTTCAACAAGAGGAAACGCCTTCCGATAACTCCCCTTGTCAAGCAATGGCTCAACAGTTGATTGATTGTAGGGTTTAACGCGCGCGCGACGCAGGCGATGAGGCGCGCGTAATTAATTTTGACCACCTGGGGATCTTTAACGTGCGCCGAACTCTCGACCACACGGGCGTTTTTTGCTTTTCGCCTCCATCAGAAAAGCGGCCGCCGCGCCGGAATCGAGCCCGCGCCTCGTGCTCAGCAGCGCAAACGCCTTAGCCACTGAGCCACCCCGCGGCGGGTAATGGCTCAACAGTTATTCCTAATGGTGTTTTATAGATAAGCACTTTCAGTGTGTTACAAAAAATTTTTTATTCGCTACACGTGGTAGCCTAATGGTTAATTTTGTTTATTCAGAAAGAAACTGAAGCTATCAAGGGTGTGTGCAATGCAGTGGTTTTGTAAGTGTTTCGAGAACATCATGAAACCCAGTAAAAGGCAACAAACCTCAAGACATCAGAGATCAAGGCGCTTGTTTTCAAGCAAAAGGAGCTTACATAGTAGCCCCCTAACTTTGCAGTATCCTAAATGGTAGAATGCAGCGCACATGAACAGGTAACAGAATAAAGTCTCTTAGCAAAATGGCTTGTGCAGGTTGGTGCCATGGCCATTTTGAGTCACGATGACTAATCTTTATGCATAATCAGCCTCCTACTGTCCACTGCACCACAAAGGCCCCTCCCACAGACTTCAAATGCATGCTCTGTCATCTGAATCCATTCCTTTCTCTCTGCAGTCGGCAAGAGTACAGTACAGACAATATTCATGCAGCAGCACACACAAGTAAAATTGGCCAACGAAGTATTTGTGCCAAAGCAGCAACAAAGCCTAGAATTAAAACGGGGGTCAAAAACACTGCAAGCAACTGCATTTAATTGCAGAATGCGTGAGCTTTCTGAGATGCACTGTAAAGCTTACAACATGCCAATGTAAACTGCCCTAAAGCTCTGATGCAGAACAGCAGCAAGTACAGAGCTATTTTAAAGCTAATAATGAGGATGTCGTGCAATGAAGTGTGCATGTCTCGTACAAACATCTGCACTGCTATTCTTGAATCCTGATTTTAGAGGACACCTTGCAAAATTGCTAGCCATAATTACTTTGGTTACGGTTCGCTGATGCTAACAGTATATTAGTATCTGCATGCAAGCAGAAAATGATGTGTTAAGAAGACACAGCCATGCAGCATTGAGTAAATGGAAGCAAGTGTGGCATCTTCTGTGCAAATCAGCGGTTGCCGAAATAAACAATGCGGCATGGCTATTAGCAGCAATTTCCCAGGGCAGAGGACACGCTGAGGCTTTCATTGATTGTAGGGTTTAACGTGCAGACACAATGCAGGCAATGAGGCGCGCCATAGTGGAGGGCTCCGGATTAATTTTGACCACCTGGGGATCTTTAACGTGCGCCGAAATCTCCACACACGGGTCGTTTTTGCTTTTCACCTCCATCAGAAAAAACGGCCGCCGCGACCCGGAATCGAACCCGCGATCTTGTGCTCAGCAGCGCAACACCTTAGCCACTGAGCCACCGCGGCGAGTGGCGCTGAGGCTTCATCAACTGGATGGAACAAACCATTTCTGATTCGTGTTTGGGAGAAGGTGTACATGCAGTCGAGAATTTCGAAATTAAGAGCATATAAAAAGAAAGTGCTACTCTCGGCCTAGGGCGAGCACAAATCATGGCTGCATGTTTATTCGCACGGTTAGCTGCCTGTACTGCAATGAATGTGCAAGTAGTTTTTTCCACCACCTATTCACCAAGTAGGGTTTTATGCTGACCATACCACTAGAGAGAGCAGGTTACAGGGGTGACAAGGGTTGGCTGCAGCGAATCCCGCATGGCAGGCAAATATGTGGCCCTGAAAAGGGCCGTTTCAACAAGCCGATGGTCTTCGGTGGCGCCTCGTTGCACCTCAGGACGGCGAGCAGTACTGCAGGCAGTCGTTCCTCTCGCGGCCCTTGGCTCCACAGCGGGAGAAGGTGTACTTCGCACCAGGTGCAGCTCGTTCTGGCGAGAGAATGCCCCGCCCATACCGCCTGGCCAGCGCCTTCACAAGGATCGCGGACATCTCGTCGATGCCACGATCCCTGGACACGTGGTATACATCCGCGGAAAACAGGGACCGCTTCGGCTGTTTGGTCGCGTTCAGGAAACGGAGCTGTGCACAAATTCAACAACAAAGCAAGCAGACTGTCAGGGCAAATGCAAGCACACTTCACAGTACAGATATTTGGTGTTTGGTAACAACAGGACTTGCGAAGGCATCGGCTCACTACTAAGTTCTTTTTTAACCATGTATGCAAACATTTAGTGCGACTCTCTGCCATAAATAAGTTCTTTTTATGCCCCTGCAACATTAGGTTTAGAAATGCCATTCGGCTGAAATGACATTCGAGCCAAATAAGCACCAAACGAGACATTTGAGATTTCAAATGCCATTTCTAGCACTCGCACGCAGCGTCTTCGATCGGCAATAAAATATATAATACTTCCGTACGTAAAACAAACAAAATATTTGCTTGTTGAACTTTGTTGACTGCTGATTTACTTAAAATATGAAACAACATATTTAATACTATCAAAACCAGTGGATCAGTCGCAAAAAAAAACTACGCAAGACAGCCGCCACATTAGAGTAAAAAGTGGTGCCTCTTCTAATTTGACATCATTTTACTGCCTTACACTGCTCCTAAATTTGATCGTTGTATTATTGTACGAAAACGGAACGGGGCGACAACAGTGCCACTACAGCACGGCGAGCAATTGTGAAATCTTTCAAATGCCATCGAAATTGTAGTGTAGCACGGCGGATGCTGAATGACATTCGAAGCACCCCATTTGGTTCAAATGACATTCGGACCCTAATGTAGCCGGGGTATTAAAACATGTAGCAAACATTTAGTGGCAGTGGCACTAGGGTTGCCACCTGCCCGGTTTTTTGACCGGCCCGACCGGTTTTTTTAGACAGTAGGCCGGTTGCCGGTCCGTACTTAAAACCGGCCGTCACTGGCCGGTTTTTTGGCCACTGTGCCACGATTATTTGTTTTGGCATTTTATAAGCATTAATTCAGCAACAACGACGATAAACAGGTGTCGGCAAGCTGTACAAAGACACCCGAGCATAGAAAATATGCGGTCGAGCGCGGGCCAGATGCAAGATCTTTTAAAGGGACACTGAAGTGAATTTGTCAAGCTCCCGTTTTTTGCTTGCACTGCGTAGACTGGCTCAAATTAGTCCACTTTTCATCGTTTATCCGGTTGACAAATCGTAATTATTTTACAAAGCGCCAAAGAAGAAAAACTACCATGCGCGGTTTGCGGTGGCCGCACCAACTAAAGCTGTGACGTTGGGAGGAGCGGGACCGTGATTGGACGATGCCCAAGGTGAGCAACCAAACAAGTTTCGGTTTCGGTTTCGGTTTCGGTTCTGTAAAACACAACCTGTGACGTTGTTGGATGGGCATTCTCATAACTCAGTAATCATCTACCCGCGCTTCTGCCATGTTGTCAGCTGTAAAATGCAAAAGATAAGCCTCCCAGGACGGCTTGGAATCGTAGCATTCACTAGCCGAGGCCTACGCAGTGCATGGACGCCCTCCGCGTACCCGCAGACGCACAAATGTCATGCGCTTTCCCCCCCCCCCCCCTATTTGGAGCTTGCCTCACTCATGCCTGTACCGTAAAATGCGTGTTCTCACCAGGCCAAGGGTCTGTTCATTCTGGCATGTGCCCACTGCCCTAAGCAGTCGGTGCTTATGGACAGCACGCCAACGAGAACTCGCTAGCGCGCCAGTGCCAGCCTGCGCGCGTTCTGTGAACTAGTTCGTGGAGCCATGAACGTTGCGGCCCAAACAAAGGTGAACTCAATGTAGAAAACATCGGCAGAAAACAAAAAAGTTAACTTTCAAAAAAAAAAAAAAAGTACGTAACCGCGGGGACTCGAACTCGTGAGTTTCAAAACACTCGGCGGCGACATCCCTGCAGCCTTAGACAACTCGGCCACGAGACGGGCTACGCCGACCATGGTAATATAAGGTATATATTGTACAACAAGTTTACATTTTTATTTAGTTTTGGCATTTCAAGCAGCTTAGGTGACTATTTGTTGTATTGTGCTCGTGCAGTAAGCGTCCCCCGAGTTTCCACACTAGCTCACGTCTAGCAATTGCATTTCGTAGACGGAAAAGCGTTCGCAGATGCGTAGTCGTGCTGCTGACCGCTGTGTTTGTTCGCCCAGCGCAAAAAAGTGCTTCCGCACCCTATTTACGCTGTACGGTAAAAATATCAGTTGATTTTATTTCCTTAGTACCTATATTGACTTCGCTGACTCTTCTCCCGCCTTCAAGAGGCCTTATATTTTCCTACTGGCGTACCAGTCAGCGAAGCGTCGCATGTGCGCTTGTGCAGCGCTTGAGTGAAGCGACCTTAACTTGGAGCTAGATACAGAGTACAAACTAACGAAGTAAAGAAAGGCGCATTCTTCCATTCACAAACGTGTCCTGGCTTCGTTTCAACTGAGCGAACGAATTGCGACGACCCGTCGGCGTCCGGCGGACGAAACGCTGGGCCGACTGACTCTGTCTGAAGGCCGGGGAGCCGTGCAGTAGCGCAGCCAATTGCGAGCTCGGCTCCTCTCGACGTCACACGAAAACGCCGCAGAAAATGGGCGAGCGTAAAGAGAGGAGGACAGCATTTTCGAATTAAGTTTTCTACTAAATAAAAGCGCGTAAACGCGCCCAGAGTGGTCGTAACATGGCCTGGGGACCCCGGACTACAATTTGCGCAAGTAATCCCGCAATGTTTACATATCACTTCAGTGTCCCTTTAATGGACGAAGTATGTGCGGTTACTTTTCAGTTCCACACATTCAGAGCAATAACCAAAATTTTAGTGACTTTCAGTACAAACGTTATGTTGATTCCTCTCTAGGAAAATGCTGCGATGCATATGGCATTGACGTCATTAAACATGGATTCTTTTTTTTCTACACAAATTCAACTAATGAATTACCACGCCACCCCCCCCCTTCCCATGATGGGCCGGTTTTTTTTTTCGGTGAAAGGTGGTAACCCTAAGTGGCACTCTGCCATTACTAATTTTGTAAGGCGGACTTCTCCAAAGTTTCATACAAAGTGGGACTTTTAGCTCCTATTTCCGACTTTATAAACGTACTTCAGTGCAAACGCTAGGGGGTACGGCAAGTTTGATAACATGCATTTCGAGAACACAGCGACGTCGCAGGCGAAGCACGTGGTCGGTCAACATGTTTTTACAACAGAATGGTACCTTCTATACATACTTCCACGCAAAACTGGCTAAATTTGTGTACAATTTCTAATTTTTTAAGGTCACGTTAGAAATATAGTTATACGTAGCCACTAGAGTACAAAGCCATACACGTAGGCCTATACGAGCTCTTCCATTGTTACCTTGCGTTCAGTATGTAGACGTCCCGCATACGCTTCAGGGTGGCCGTTAGCTTCCTGTTCAGCAAGGGACGAGTGGAACTCGCGCTTGCCGACTGGAAGCAACGAGGCAACACCGTGAAGACGTACACGGCAGGGGCCACCTCGCGCTGCAGCTGGGTCACCAGGGCCTACAACACAAACAGGGCGACATTTGATGTCCATCCCGCCTTCACACACAAACAAAATAGTGCGAGTGTTTCCTCTGTACACACCTTGATGCTGTCACATATCCGCTGCGGATCTGCGCCGGTCCGGTCTAGATCGTTCCCCTAACATAGAGAACGGCGAAATCTGCCGGCCGGCAACGCAAGCGCGACACGGCTTCGGGCAGCCGGGGTGCGTTGTTGCCACCGAAGCTAAATGTACATGTCTCCACAAACGGCAACAAGCGCAGCCGCAACCTGCACATGAATTTGAGTTGGCTGTCGCCAACTAAAACTCCACGTAATGACATCACTCGAACCTGGCTGCCTGGCGTTGCACAAAGGATGAACCACAGAACAGAGAACCGTCCTCTGAACTCACGCCTCAGGCTGCCAAATGACTGCCCTGGCGAGAAAAAAAAAAAAAATCAAACGTCACACCCGGGTTAATGTGTGTGTGACGTCATTTTAACGGACCAATCAGGGTTCCGCGCCTGCTGTCCCGATATGCTTGTATTCCTTCCCCCCTTCTGAATTTTCGGTCTAATAGGGTCAAACAGCCTAACATTATCACTCGGAAGCGCGTAATCAAAAATTGAAAGAAACATTTTAACTCGGAGCACATGAAGAAAAATATGCGAGGCCTTCATATCTTATCAGCGACTGTATTATATGAAAATGGTGAGGCAGGCAATAAACGCGGCATTTTCCGTGACTGAAATATTAGTTCTTATTTTTCTTTCCGATTATGCCTAGCCTTAGTTTGCACACGCACAGGGCACGACCTGTGACGCGAATGATTTCCCGCCGAGGGAGATACGGTTATCGCTTAGCTAAACGTCTTTCTGCAGCTCACGCTCCGGTCGGGCTCAGCGGACCGCTGGCAGCGAGCGCACTGTCAAAAACATACAGCTAAAACTCTTAATCATGCAACTGAAGTGCACAACGAGTCTTCTTTTTGGTGAGATATAGCAGCGAAGGCATTCATTGGTACCGGTGATATTCCGCGGCAGATCCAAAACACGTGCGGCAAGCGTTGTCGGCTCGCTCGGCCAGAGGCGATGCGTCGACAAAGAAAAAAGAGGGTTGGAAGGGTAGAGGGTTGGTTCGAAGCGCCCTCACTCTGTCAAGAATCTGCTGTATGGTTTCCTTGTTGGGTGCGCAGGCCGTATGAAAGTGCGCGCTCGCCGCTCTTCGAGTCCGGCCGTGCCCAGGGTTACCCCCTTGTAGAACCACCGACATCGAAACGAAACCGAAACTGAAACCGAAACCCCAGATGCTACATACTTCTTCCTTAGGAAGGAAAATGGAATAAAATAATTCACATTGCATATTGCTCTACGCATAACAATTCTAAAGCGAACATAGACCCCACAAATACAAAAAAACTTACCAAATCAATGTATCATCCCGTCGCAGACGTAATAAGTCTCTACGCGACTTGGTTATCACTTCCTTTCCACAACACTTCCCTTATGGTGCATAGAAATATTTGCTAGTCTGCCGTCCCCGCACCTTCTCTATGGGGAGGCGTATCCGCGCCGCCGATGCATGCACAGTGCTGCGCAGAAGGCGCTGCGAGCAATCGGAGCGTCGATGCGGTCGCCGGCCGGCCTGCGTCGCGCGCTTCTGCCGCGGAGAGCGTGCGCGCATCGTGGTTTGCCAGCCGCTGAAATCCAATGCTTCGAGGTACATCATCTAAGAATTGAACCTGCAATAGACCTACTATTAAACTCTGATTTCGCCGCTCGGATTTTTCGCGAATCGAGCTACGGAGCCTATTTGTGGACGCTGACGTTCGCGAGTGAGACCGAAGGATGAAACCACAGCAACGAGAGTAGCCGTTTTGCTGCCGCCGCTGGAACCATTATGTCGCGCAATGTTGAGAGAGTGAGATCTCGTTCAAACAGAGTCCGGCGGCGTCAGACTGAGTGTTTGTTCCAATTAATTGTAAAAATTATTGGGTTATCGCCTAACGTCATGCATTGAAAATGGTCGCCATGTAGCCGGCCAGGCTATCAGCTCGAGAAAAAAAAACAAAAGCTGTATTGAAATACCTTACCAAAAAAACCCGTTCCTAAATACTTCGGGGTAGGGAGGGTCATGCGGGTAAAGCTAGGCCTAAATCTGACTAGATCACTGGACTAAATAAGCCTCAAGAACTTTTCTTCTTACATTCAAACAGCCGCCAATAAAATGTTTGGCCGTACATAAATATTCTCCCTTGTTGCTTTCCCCGCGTGCGTCCCGCGATTCACGCCGAGTATGCGGGCGATCAAAAAAAGAGAGCACCGTGAAATGAAGAATGCAAGCGCAGTTACTGTTTGGCAGCATGATGTTATTAAAAATAAGTTTCGCGTGCCCCTCAAGTTACCGAAATTTTCTAAATCGTGGTTATCAGAAAAATTACAGGCGCGCAAAATAAAAGGTTTGATAGTACCCCAGTTTCTGCATGTTGACTGAAAGGGCCAAAAGACATCGTATGCATGCGTACACACGTAATATTTTTATTCGGAAATAACATTTAACAGATATTCCCAATTGTGGAGGCATCGAAGACGTGCGATGGGGCTAATTAATGAACGAAGTGAATTGGGCAGATCCCGTTCAAGCTTCAAAGCATTATTTGACTCGCAAACAGAAAAGTCAGGATGGTTCCAAAAGGCCTAAAAAAAATTGCGGAGCGCCCACACAACACACAAATATTTTCACGTGTTTACATATCTATGGCAGTGTACGGCGGGGGTACACAAAAACGCTTCTCTGTAAGGTATCAAGTCGAAATAGCGCGTAATGTGCCCCAGTTAGCAGAAGATGCCGTGCCGACAGTGTTTCCGAGGCCCCCGAGTATGTGTGGAAACCTTTTTCCCGGAAGGGGATATAGGGGATAGAACGCAGCGACACGATTCCGTTGTTTGGCCGATCGTTCATAGTGCGCGAAAACGTATTCCACCAATTCATGCCTCGGTAAAAAAAACTCTTCGTATTCGTAGGACCAATTTATTTGGCCAATCTGTTTTGTAGACAGAAATGAAGACAGGACGAAAACCGCAGTTAAAATCGGTTGAAACCGCCCACACCTAAGTAACAGCACGGCGGAGCGCTGTCCGCCGCACTGCTCCCCGCGCCGGCACTGGCCGGCCGCGCTTCGATTGCGTGAAGCGCCGCCGCTGCATGCATCACAGAGGAGCCCCCTTCGCGGCCGCCGGACGGCAGCTAGCAAATCTTTCTAGAGACCATACTTCCTTGTACTGCACTTCACTGGATGGAGCACTTCACCACACCGTCTCAACAACCACAAGCAGGCACCCCGGTTTCGCATAACACCCATTACTTTTAAGTGTGAATCACTTTATAAGCGACCCCAAACCATCCACCGCCGGCGGCGGCGTTGGCGTCCGCAGTGCTCCTCTATATTTGAAAAAGAAACAGCATCCGGCGCCAGTTTCGATCCGAGGACTTTGCGGCCGCAGCGCGACGCTTTACCGACCAAGCTACGGACGCGACGGTGATATCAGTGTTAGACGCGCCTTATATCTTTAACGCATTCAAACTACGTCGTCAGCGGCGTGCGTTGGCGACTCAGCGGCGTTATAGCGGCTTGATAACTGCGTGGTGTACACGTGATACTACAAACCCGATGGAAGAGATGGAAGAGAAGGCGGCGAGGCGGTGGGCTGCGGGGGCCGAGCGCAAGCGCCGCAAGCGGGCCGACAACCGTGCATTCGCACTTTCACATTCTCCCCCTCGGGGAATGCGGGGTAATTTTCCCTCCCCTGGCTTTTCTTGTCCACTGGGGACGACCTCATGCCGGTGACGGACAATGTGACGCTTGGCAGAGGTTCTGTTGGCCTGTTTCTTGTGGTGTGGATGGTGATGTCGTTGACCTTGTTGGTGATGTGGGTAACTTCGAACCGCCGCTCTCGTCGTCCTCGATGTTGGGCATGCCCTCTTCGCCAACCTTTTCGATGTCTCCCTCGGTCTTCTCAGCGTCTTCCTATTCTTCCTTCTGGAGGATGAGGCTGGACAGGTAATTGATGAACTGGGAAGGGTTTTTGACATCCTTGATGTGTCGCTCCTCGAGGTACTCGGTATAATCTTTCTTGTGAGGATATGTGGGCTCGGGAGTAATTTGTGTTGTTTCTGACTCCATCAGCACCTTCAACGGCCGGGCCTCGCGCGTCAATTGTGACTCTTTCCGTCTCGCTTCGTCAAATAAGGACAGGATGTTTTGAAAGGTCGTGCCAAGGGATCAGTCTGACACGTTAGCTTAAGGACCTCAGCCTGTCTCTTTTCTGTAAGCAGCCTATTGTCTGCTGCGTATTTTTCTAGCAACATCCAAAAATGAAAGCAAAGATCGATTCCTCTTAACGCCAGCGTTGAATTTGTGGTGCGGTGTATCTGACTATTGCTCAAGCTGGTTGACAATCACAGGTCGCTGGGGCCGTCTCGATGTTTCGCACCGGTGGCCGGGTGTGTCGTTTCACACGAGGTGACGACGGATGTGTGGCTTCAGGACGCGGCGTACGGCAGGCATTCCTGAATTGGCCTTGTTCACCACACCTGAAGCACGTTTTTCCGAGGGCTGGGCAATGTTGAAGGGAATGCTGTGTCCGGTCACAACGGCCACGAGTTGTGCGGCGAACTTCGGTGGATGGTTCTGTAGGTGGTAGATCGAAATTCGCGACGTGTAAATCGAAGTGGTCGAGTTCCTTGAGTCCCGTCGAAGGCTTGAACTATCTCTTCGCTCGCTGCTCGATATCGTTGCATCAGATCCTGGACTTCGGTTACGTTCTGGATGACTTGATGGCTTCGTCAAACGTCAGTGTCGCGCCTTTTGTGAGCAGGCGTTCCCTGGTGCGATCAGATGTAAGTTCCACGATGAGTTAATCGACGAGTGAAGAGGCTTCTTCGGAGCCAAAGTTGCATGGTCGGCCCAAATACTGAACACGGCGCGCAAACTCGATCGCCGATTCGGTGTCTTCTTGCTGTAATCTTCGAAATTGGATGCCGTTGATGCGTTGCGATGCCGCGACGTCAAACTGAGCGGCGAGGCCTTGGACAAGGTAGCCATGCACTGACGGCAACGCGGCCCGCCGGTCTGGTTTACTTGATCATATGAGCGATTCGATTTTCTTCTGCTCCTAGAAATGTCTTCAGAACTGCCACTCTCCGTTCTAGCGAGAATTTATCGCATCCTACAGCGATAAGATAATTTTCGAACGAGCGGTGCCACTCGCTCCATTGAATAGGCGGCCTCCCGGGGTACGCCAAAAATGGAGGTGGCTTCGCCGCTATGTCAGCCATGCTGCGTCTAGTCGGGGAGGGAGCACTCACGAACTACTAAACGGCGTGGCGCGACCTTTACTTGCTCACTGGAAATACCTGTTGCAACGTCGATGTTTTGCAGCCTGGCTTCAACTTGACATTTTCTTGACGTATTGCCCACTTGAAGCTCGATGCACGCCGATTTCGTGACTGTGGTGCTGGCCGCAGTCTTCTCGCAGGTGCAGTCGTCCGAGCAGGCCCAAACCTCTATCATCTATCGCGCTCGGCTTAACGCTTTGGCACTCACTACGGGAAAAAAAAAACAACTTTCGGCTTGTTCGGTGGCTTACATATTATTGACGAAATGTCGTGCGCTTACTGTTAAGACGGTTCTAGGGTCGTCTGTGCCATTGTGGAGTCACCGCGTCGGTGACGGCCCCGAAATGCCAAGCAAACAGATGTGCCAAAAACAGTGAAGCCAATAAAGAGTCTCTTATACAGACTAACGTATTTCTTTCTCTATGCTGACAGCGCATATATATATATATAATATATATATTATTATTATATATATATATAGATATATATATATATATATATAGTATATATATATATATATATATTATATATATATATATATATATATATATATATATATATATATATATATATATATCACTGTCACTGTTACTGGGGAAATGAGTCCAAGCGGGTCATGAATACGTGCCGATGCCTGAAGGATGAAGCATTGTGTATTGTGTATTGCTATTCTGATCCTGATATAACAGGATCAGAATAGCAATACACAATGCTTCATCCTTCAGGCATCGGCACGTATTCATGACCCGCTTGGACTCATTTCCCCAGTAACAGTGACAGCGAATATATCAGGATCAGAATAGCAATACACAATGCTTCATCCTTCAGGCATCGGCACGTATTCATGACCCGCTTGGACTCATTTCCCCAGTAACAGTGACAGCGACGTTGCTGTTTCAGACACTCGGGGAACGGGGAGTCGAATGGGATGCCCCTCTACCTGAAGACGTACAGACAGCTTGGAAGCAGTGGCGCACACAGTGCATCATTTAAAGGGGTCCTGAAATGCCTTCCGCCGATGCATGGATGTACATGTAACCAAATAAAGCAATGTATTAGCAATCTCCTCCTGCAAGAATTTTGTTAAAGCGATGAGTATTAGCTGAGAAATCGTAAATCAATACCGCGAATTATCGTCGCGCCGTATTTCCTCCTCCTTTCAACTGTTTCTTCGCTGTTGGCCTCCCCTCCCATGATGCTCCGCTCCTCAGCGGTGACGTACTTCCGCTATTGCGCTCCCACAGACTGCCGTCTGCTACGGGCCAGCTCTTTCGGCTTTTTCATCTCTGTAGACACCATGGACACAGGCTGGAAAAGCGAACGAATGACCTGGCCGCATGTGTGCGGCCTGGCCTTGCCCTTTCGCGGTGTACGTAGCTGCCGTTGGTATCGGCGGCGAACTCGCAGCCGCGTGGGGAGAATCGTGCGCTCGTTCCCTTTGGTGCACCGCGCACTGTTTATCCAAAAAGCGCGGTCTCAGATGTGGCCCCGCTGGTGCCGGGTGTTATTTTGCGGTGGTTGTAATTCCTACTACCGGCGGCATGTGAAAAAAGACATTTTAAACCGACACAGAACCCGTGCACAAAACGCGCCGGATCGGATCGCTTTATCAGCGGCGATGAACGTGAAGGCGAAGAGCAAACCAACGCTGCACTCGATCAGCGAGAACCCGTGTTCTGACAAGCTGCACCCATGTGTTGCATTCAACACTGACGGGAAAGCGTTTGTTTGCACTTGTTTGGATAGTCGTAAAATGTCCAAACACTCCGGCACTCCGCTAGCAGATCAGCCGGCGAGACATTTCGGAAAACATTTGACAGATGGCGCCGTATGCATTAGTGTGTCGCTACGCAAAACTGATGAGACGCTCTACTAAAACTCCCATCGCGGTGTCACGTAGCGGGACGCAAAAATTTAGCGTTTAGCGTATGCAAAGGCCACAAACGCTGTACTAAAACTCTATTAGCAGCAAAATAGCGTGCGTATGTGAAACCGCTTGCGTTTACAAAGCTGCACGCCGAGCGCGTACGTTTCAAACCTAGTGACATCGTTTAAATACACTGGCAAGCACAGTGTAACGTAGTCAGATATCAACCGTATGCTCAGGCGACAAGCAAGAGCTTGTTTTATGTGAGGCGGAGATTGCGCATAAAGCCCCGTTCGCACTTGCGACGGAAGCGAGTGAGAGCGGCAGGAATCCGTCGCTTTGTCGCGCGACGATCGTTTTTGTCGAATGGTCGGGACAAATTTTGGTTGCGCGACAGAATTCCCGTCGCTTTCGCTCGCTTTCGTCGCAAGCGGGAATGGAAAGTTCTGCCGCTGCCGTCTGCTACGCAGCTCGGAGGTAACCGCGCGATCTGCTGGGGCGGATGAACGCGCACACTCCCGCACGGCAGCGCCCCAAGCGGCAGACGGCCGCGTACATCGCTCCCGGCGCCCGCCTGGAGCCCGCCCTCGGCACACTAGCCAGTATATTTCAGGCACTATAATGGAGGAAAGATTTTTTGCTTCCGATGAACCTAGTTCTTTGCCCCTGTGTTTTAAATACGTGAAGTGGTTAGCACGTCGTCCTCACGCAGCTCTGTATCGTCGTAGCATCGCTGATTGTCCGAACGAAGCTTGCAGCTAAGCCAATGCAGCGACCGAAAACTGTGTGTGTGTGTGTGTGTATCGCCTCCTGTGTGTTGTGGACGCGTTCGTTTCGCGATGAAATGCGACATTGTACTTCTGCGGGTGGACAGTGCTTCCCATGGTCTGGATTATCTTTCTCGAACGACGTACCACTCAACCTCGCATGGGGTATGTGCAGTGTGCCTGGCTAAAAGCCTTCTCGCTTGCGCGCCAGAGTTGTGACTTGCTGCTCGTCCCCGCAAACCGGGTGTGAGGTGAGTGCCGAATTTACGACGGGCAGGAGGAGGCAACTCATCGTCTCTCAATCGCGGTTCAGACTTGCAACGCATGTTGTGACGTTGCGTTCGTTCGAAACGCAACTCTGGATTGTTTTGAAGTTGAATAAAATGTACGTGTAAAACCCGGGCATTCGGCTCAGGCGTTCTCTGCGATTGCACCAAAGAAGTGCCACGGGACTTTCTTTATGGTACGTACTCACGTAAGATAAAATCCACGTCGTGTTATGGCCGTGTTGCATTCAATACAAACGGTTAAGCGTTTGTTTACACTTGTTTCATTTGTCGTAAAATGTCAAAGCACTCCGGCACTCCGCTGGCAGATCAGCCGGCGAGCCGACGCTGAGCAGACGACTCATCTCTTGCCGGAAGTGCGTGAAAAAGCCGCCCAATAGCAGGATGTCTAGCTCATGACGAACATCTGGGAATCGATGATGTAGACATGTGAATATGGCGGCGTCCAAAAACACGAAGGAAAGGGTGAGAAAAAAGCGACAAACTTTGCAACAAAAGTGTGAGCTTTCCGCTGCGCGTAAAAGAGTAATACTTGGCACAGGTGACGTTGGCGACCCAATCTAGCGATTGCGCTAGTTCATTTAGTGTGCTCAAAATGCCTTTCAGGGCCCCTTTAATGGAGGTCACAGTACCCAGAAGGTACAGTGGTCTCAAGGACGGCCAAATTGACGTCCACATTTTCACGGATGCAAGCCCCAAGGCATACGAGCTATAGAGTACTTGTGCGCAACAGGAACAAGCGAATCGATCGTGACTTTAATTTTATCGAAGTCAAGTGTGGCGCCAATCAAGAAGCTTTCTCTTCCAAGACTGGAATTGATGGGAATGCTGGTGGGTGCCAGAATGAACGAATATTTGTCCCAAATTTTGAGCCTACCAGTTGCGAGGTGATACATGTGGACAGATTATAACGTTGCACTACACTGGGTCCGAGAGTCAGCGCGTCTCCGGAAACCCTTTGTGGCCAATCCAGGGCTGGAGACACAACAGCGAACTGATTCGGATACGTGGAATTACTGCCCCAGAACGGAGAACCCAGCTGATTTCCTGACGAAAGGAGTGAGCCCTAAGGCCCTCAAGGAAAACATGGTTAGTTGGAATGGACCAAGCTGGCTTGCTGAACCACCTGCGGCAGGGCCAAGACATGAGGATGTCGAGATGACCGTAGCAGAGGAAAAAAGAAGACCAGTTCGCGTTCAGAACGTAACAGTCGAAGAAATGGTATTGCCAATGAAGCAGTACAGCTCCCTTTTTAAGCTTGTTCGAGTTGTCACGCGGGTGCAGAGTTTCTTGCATAACTCAAGCAACCGAAACGAAAAGCACACGGGACATGTGACAACAGACGAGATCGCACGAGCTCAGATGCTTGTGATAGTGCAGGTGCAGCGTGAAGCCTTCCCCGAAGAACTGCAATGTATTCAAAGGTCACCCCGCTTGGCAAGCAACTCTCTTTGCGTGACCTGGATGTCTACTGCGACCAAGACGGAATATTAAGGATCGGAGGACGTCTTGACGACTCCGCCCTCTCCTACAGCACGATCGTTCTCCCTGCGGGCCATCATTTCACCAAGCTCCTGATATGCGCCACCCATCGACGGCTTTTAAATGCTGGCGCACTTGAAACGCTGACGGAGCTCAGGGAACAGTACTGGGTGGTTCGTGGAAGACAGATGGTAAAGAAGGACTTGAAGAAATACTTTACGTGCAACCCGTGCAACCGTTTCAACAGCCGCGCTGCCACCGAACCAGTAGCTCCTTTGCCACGTGACAGGTGACTCAGGCTCCACCGTTTGAGGTACTGGCCTTGACTCGCAGGACCATTAAATACAAAGGATCAGGGCAGGATCAAAACGTCATACATACTGGTTTTCACGTGTGCGGTTACACACGCTGTGCACTTGGAGGTAGTGGGTAACATGACTACTTCCAGCCCTCTCATGGCATTCAAAAGGTGAATAGCAAG